>BEXV01000677.1:125663-141244 GCA_003118195.1 Hemicentrotus pulcherrimus
GGGGCTTGAAAATGTCTGTAAGTTGGAAAATAACGACTATTAGTTGAAGAATCGACTTAAGAGCTATAGAGCTAGTAAGTAATAGTCTGATTTTCAGACCATTGTACCGAATAGTTGTACGTTTCATGCTCCGCAAAGATTCCATCAGTTTAATCTTGGCCGTCACAAGAAGTGGGTTATTGATGTAGTAAAATGCTCATGTACCCTTTACAGCTCATGGTATGTTATAACCAAAGAAGAAAAGAAAAAAAGCCAGTCAGTCACTCAATAATGTCTGACAGTGAAGTCTTGCAAGTAAACAAGTTCCCTTTCAAAATTTGAATATCAGGACACTGCTAACGTTTAATTTCACAGATAGGACATATATGAAATATTCAAACTTTCTGCAAAGTTCATACAGAATTTGATGTTGGCTGCAAAAGGGACATACATGTAGTATCTTTAAAGCCATCAGTCCCCTGGTTGCTTACTAGTGGCTTATTAGCAGTCAGGTAAAAACCATTAAACCATCAATCATCTTTTATTAAAGAACAACCTGTAATTGCTTAAAGAGTAGCTGTTTTGTCACAATATATTTGACAAAATAAAGAAAATATTAAATTTCTATTTTGAAAATAAACAAAAGGAGCTTCATGGTTTATTTTTCATAGAATCACTCCTGCACTCCATCATATCTTCAAAATAAATATATGTATTACAACTAAAAGGTAGTAAATTATAAAAAGAATGAGTTTGCAAAAATGTTCACACTGCCTGTCAAACCAATCAATCCGCTCATTCTCCTTTTTGTCAACCCCAGGCAAGTGCAAGGTGCCTATTAAGTAAATCTCTCAAATACCAACATAAAAACAGCCCCCTGCTAGATCTTAATGCACGGGTCATGCTCTCCCAAATATCCTCATTCTCGTCGATGCTTCACCTTCTATCAAACCAATGGCATCACAGGCATGGTCTAAGAAATAAAGGAACAAGGTGCGTACAGTTGGGTCCTTTCACACCCAAGAACTGAGAGTGCTCTAGACCGGATTACCCCTGCAAAAGCATACTTACATGAATATGGGAACACAAACATCTCTACTGAACATTCTGTAGGACTACATCTTTGAGAGGTAGTTTGTTCTCACCACGTTTTCACCACGTCCTCTTGCCACTAGTGTGAACACAAAAGCATTCCACATTCTACTGACTAATCTCTATGACTCTTTGGATTAAAGTTACACAGACATCATGGGGCCTGTACTTTAACCCACAGTAAGTTTTTACAAATAGTTGGACGTTTGAAAAATGTTTTCCAAAAATTAAATCCTAGTTCAAATCTTTATATATATATATATATATATAGAAACAACTGGCTTTACAGTATGTTTTGGTATGACAAAAGCATGAAGTGTGAACAGGGTCTTAAATGCCCCTCTAGCAGTGATTGCTGTCAAATGTCAGGAGACATAATCATGTGATTGAAAGCCCACAATTTTACTACAGACTTTTGACTTCATGCACCTCACAAAGTTAAGTCACAACTTTTGTCCCTGTCAAATTTCTTTGTATTTAAATATGTTGGAACTTTAAAAGACATGTTTTTATGTCTTCTTAGAAATGTCAATCGATAAACACAGAAATGTTATTGGATTACTTTTGTATATTTTCCCCCATTAAAAGGGAAATAAATCAGGTTGATTTCACCACCAGGATATATTTAGTTGGCTCATTTAGATGTGAGAGATGATACCTCTCCATTTCTTTCAATTTCTTTTTGGTACAATAACAATTACTGTCAAGTAAATAATAAATGTGTTTTTCCTGATCAAATTTATTTCCAGATAAATTAATGTTTAATGATGTAATGCTTCAACAAGATGCAAAGTTTTCTCTTTTCCTTTTTTTGAATTCATGGTTTCATCTTGAAAAAATTGTAGCCTCTATTTCATTTACACACAAAAATCATATGTGAAACTGACAATTGACGTACAGTGAAATGAAATGACATCGATTTCAAAAAACAAAATTATGTTCCGACTGCAATTTCACTAAGATATATTAATAAAGAACAACTCCATCTTCCACTGGAATAGAAAACAAAATGAAGAAAGAGCAACAACCGGTGGCTATTCACCTTCCTGGTGAATAGTCCAACGGCTTTCTTTAACTCTTTCCCCGCTTCGTTCGCCTAGCGGAACATACAGCGGGCTGCCAACTTCGACTCAAGTCACATTTCATTCACAATACACACAGAACGCATTTGCCTTATTACTGTAGAAAATCAATAAGTTCTTCTATTCATTTCTTTCAATTCTAATAGCTTGCACAGCCTTGCAAGTAATAACAGAATGTTACACCATCTTACCTACAGACGCAATAAAGGTCATCAAAGTACAGGAAGTCTATTCAAAAGTACCCAGGGTCAATTTCAATAGGAGATTAGTTCATTGTCGGCTTACTCTTTATTTACAGGCTCATTGTGACCTTCAACACATGGATTTGGTATGTAGTGAAAGCTCATGAATACATTTTTTCAATGAACTAGCTGAGGACATAAACCTCCATAACAAAGTATTAGATATAAGAGGTACAGAATACCCTTCTAAACGAAAACTTGGATACAAAATGTATAGTTGATAATCTCAAAATTTATGATAATATACATTACAAAAATGATACCATTGGCAAGAATATTCATTTCTATACAATATTGCTACACAAAGTTTTTCATTACAGTACACCAATCAAAAGTTATTGCAAGTTGAATAAGCATAGTCCATGCAGAACCCCTCCTAAGGTGGCACCCTAAAAACAATGTGGCACAGGGGGGATTGTGTACATGGCAAGCAAAGAGTTAAAATCCAAAATATATACATCTCATTACTTGAAATGGATCAATGATGGATGAGTGGGCTAGGAAGATTTGCTGAAATCACAAGTAAATGGGACTTGTTGATGGAATTTGAGGCGTTTCTAACAAGCAATCATACACTGCTTGAGTTTCCAAGTCGGTAACCTCTCGTGTTGAAGCATAAAGAGCAACGTGCATGTATGCATGTGGGTCAAGCCAAATAGAGGACATTGCAATTGATAGGTGATATATAACCAAGTGGAATTACATGTAAACAGTTGAGCCTAGAAATGCAGGATTCATGGTTAATACGTTTACATTGTACATATTTTTGTTTTTTATTGGCTAATCCTATGAAAGAAATTAGCAGTACCAAATTACAATCAGTTGTACCTAAATATGGACAGAAATGAAGAGAATATTGGAAGTAGAATATGAAAAGCAAGTTTACACAAATCAAACAAATTTGCACTTTTTATATTGAATATTGAGAAGAAAGTACAGTTTGTAAACACTGAACATGTGTACTGTTGAGAAAGAATTAAGCACATGCCTAGTTTGCACATAGTTGATAATAGATACCTCAAATATATAATTCAATTTTTTAATGCAACTTTTTGTAATGTATTTAAAAACCCCTCCTAAGAACTTCAGACTGATCTTTTTTTTTTAAACTCTTTAATGCTAAAAAGCATACCAAACTTGTAGTTATACCTGCATTATCCTCCCATTTGCAATATGGTGTCATCTATCAAACGAAAATATTGACATTCACCATTGTGTCATAGATATACACCACCCTCAAATATGTAACATGAACTAACCAATAGAGATCTATGAAAGGTAATCAGATGCTGTTTGTAATATAGAACATGAAGACTCTCAGGCCTAATTCACATGTGGCTGCCTCAAAAACTGCAACTTTGGACAAAAAAGCGGTTTATGGCATTTTGGTCTACAACTACTTTGTCTACTACCCAATTGGTCTATTCCCATATGGTCCGCACCCAGCCAGTCTACTATCCACATGGTCTATTCTCATATGGTCTACACCAAGCCAGTCTACCATCCAAATGGCCTATTCCCATTTGGTCTGCATCCAGCCTGTCTACTAACCAATTGGTCTATTTTCATATGGTCCGCACCCAACCAGTCTACCATCCAAATGGTCTATTCTCATATGGTCCGCACCAAGCCAGTCTACCATCCAATTGGTCTATTCTCATATGGTCTACACCAAGCCAGTCTACTACCCAATTGGTCTATTCTCATATGGTCCGCACCCAGCCAAATGGTCCAATAAACATAATAATAATAATCACAAAATGAGTGATAGACCAAATGGGTAGCAGACTAATTGGAGATTAGACCAAATGAATTTGAGCCTAAATGGTTTTTAGACAAAATGATAAGTAGACAAAATGATTATGAGATCATGTAGACCATGCAAACGGCAAGTCACCAAAATAGCAACCATTCTGGGAGTACATGTAGATGAATGTCATGTGGGGTAAAAACAAAAAGTAGCAACCAACAGAGGCAGTAGTATAGAGGTGTTGCGGTCTAGTAGATAAGTCTATGGACTGTGAACCACCAGGTACAGAGTCAAATCCCTGCTGAAGAACTAATGTCCTTTAGCAGGGCATTAACCTACATTTGCCACACTCACTCAACCCAGGTGTATACATTCACAGAAGTGGTTACATGTACTTGGTGGGTTTTATTCCTTGAATGCCGGAGCTTTATATCCGGAGGTAATAACATCCTAGAGTACTTTGGAGGTGCATAGAGACGTTATACATGTATTGTAATGTGATATACACTACCGGCATACAAGAGTGGCATATTATATCATTATTCATTAATACTCACTTACATGTACGTATTAGAAGATAGCACAGAGGAAGTGTGAAGCGTACTACACTCCTACAGAAATCAGTTTTCTTGGAATGGCATTACCACATCATGTGTGGGTGAGGATGTGTGTAAAACGAAACAATGCCTCTAGCAACTAGTTTTCATAGGCTATTAACCCTCTGCCCACAGGAACCGAGTGGTCCCTGCATCATTTCTATGGGAATTGGATTTCAGAAGTCATTGGGTTAAAAATACAATATATACAGAAGAGATTGAGACATATCTGCTCCTGCAGTGGTTTTACCTCATTTTCACTTGGCTCAAATTAGCCACTAAATATGCCTGGGTGAAGATCTTATTGTTGATTAGATTAGAGATTGTATCATGTTGAACAACATTATCTGTCTGTTAGGGAGAGATAGCTAGCTCATGGCCTTATCGCCTCGGAGTCATTCTAAAACAATAGCTATGTTCACATGCATGGAGCACTGCTGTGCATGGTTTGAAACTTTAGGCTATCAAAATCTGAAAGTGAAAATGATAACCCACTAACAACTAGGGTTCACACAGCATCAAAATGATTTCTCAAAGTTTTGAACTAAAGGTTGAGCAGTAAACAGGACAACAGTACCGTACAAATGGCAGTCCCCAAATTCGATGATTTTCAAAACAGTGTTTGGGATGTGAAAATAAGCCTATTGTTAGAGTGACTGTAAGTTTACATATCGTCGCTGTTTTCACGAAGTGACGGTAGCGAAAAAAAAATTGCATTCACTTTGCGTTACGATTTTCCTCACTACCGTCACTTCGTGAAAATAGGGACGATATGTTGCATCATCTACAACAGAGTTCATAATGACATCAGTGTGAGAGCACCATTGGTGTATTGTTAAAGACTCACAACTCTCATAAGGGTGATCCTGGGAAAATTTCTTGCTCAGTGCTTACATGTACAAGTGCATCTTGGACAAGGAGTTTCACCCACATTTTTCCCTCTTGACCCAGGACTCCAGGGGAGTGTTTCACAAAGACTAAGATCAACTTTGAGACGAACTAATTCACTATGGCAGGCCATTCATGCCACTGGTTGCTCTCACCATTGGTCTCTAAATTGTGATCTTTAGATAATATTTTTTCTTTCAATAATGAACCATCAAAAAAAGTAAATTCTGTAGATTTGTGACCATGATTTGTGCATCTCTTGAGAAACCAATGCCAGGAATGGTTAGAGGAACTAGTGGCCTGAACAGCCTGTCATAGATAAGTCTGACTTAAAGTTGATCTCAGTCTTTGTGAAACACTCCCCAGGAGTATCACTTATTCCATTGACTACCAAGTTCTCCCATTCCCACAGAGTTATTAGCGCGTTTCTGGCTCAGAAAGACAAAATAATCATGAGTAATGTTTTGGAAGGATTGCCAGGTTCATCCCACACAAAAGTAATATCTTCTGGCTCACTGGACAAAAAGCCTATTTCCCTGCCACTCCAAAATATAAAAGCCCATCTTCCGACAGACGGAGGGACATAGCAACGGGTCGAAGACTCCTGGGATGACGTGACTTAAAGTGGGGGTGGACTTCGATCACTTTCATGTTGAACCTCGAAGAAGATCAATAATTGGAGGGGCTGTTGAGACGTGGGCGAAGGTCTTAACCCTTTGTCTCTCCCAATTCATGTATATATTCTTTGAACTGGGCTGAAGATCAATAATCTCATCATTACGAGGATAATGATTGGAGATCAATGAAGGTTGTATATGTCTGTAGTAGGGGAGGTGACATGCCAGCGACACCTTGCTGACAACTTCAATATCTAGACTAGATGGTGATGTGGAGGTGGGGTCATGGTCTAGTGGATAAGTCACAGGACTGTGGATTGCATCGTCCCCAGTTTGAGTCCCGCTGTGGTGCTAATGTTCCTTGGCAAGAGTCACATTAATCTACATTTGCCACACTCAGCCCAAATTTCAATCTTACATGGAAGAAAGTTTACTCTATCAGGAAATGCTTTAAAAAAAGCTAAAATTTGACCATCTTGACCAAGTACACCTTTATTGAACTATAAATGAAAACACATCATGCGACCTTTGGGTGGTTTTGAGGTGCTTGTTCATATTTCATTTAGATAAATGGAAGAAAAAAATATTGATTCTGTCTTTTAACTTACAAAATATTGTGTCAGGATATGAATAAAGTATGTGGGAGTCCAGTGACAAATACACATTTAAGAGAAAAAAACTTGACATCTCTTGAATATTCATTTTATTGTTTTAATACCAGGAAGATGATGAAAAAATGATGTTTCATACCAAGTACCATTAATGGGTACATTTGGTGCATACACAGTGAAGGTACCAGTAAAAGGAACTGAATAACATTCCAATTCAAGGGCATGCAGATGTTAAATTACATACTAATCAGGGTTTTTTGCTTGTTCAGTATGTATATCTCTGTAATCTCTCAATGACAATGACTATGATTTTGGAGTTATTTGTTCTGTGGAATAAATGGAATTCATACATGCAACATGAAAAATGTCCTCTAATTTTAACTACCTTTCAGAAAATGTTGTTCTCCTCTTCCTTTCTTTTAAATTGTTTCCTTGTCCTCTCCTATTACTTCTACTGCTACTGCTACTGCTACTGCTACTTCCACTACCACTACCACTACCACTACCACCACTACCACTACCACTACTATTACTGCTACTACAGTTACCACTACCATTACCACTACCACTACTACCTCAACCATCACTATCACCATCCGACCACCACCACCACCACCACCACCACCACCACCACCACCACCACCACCACCACCACCACCACCACCACCACCACCACCACCACCACCACCACCACCACCACCACCACCACCACCACCACCACCACCACCACCCTCAACACCCTCAACACCTCCACACCACCATGCCACCCCACCATCACTACTACAATAATACCATAGCAGTACAGTACAACATCACTTCCCTTTATTAAACCTCAATTCCTCAATATTCAAAATTTCATTCATTTGGGATGTGAGCTCTATGTACAGCAAAATATATTGTCTGCTCAAAGCTAGAAGGGAATTTTAGTTTTTCATCTAGCCTTCATTAATCATTTGCCTATTGATACTGTGCGGTCTAGGTATTAAGTCTATGGAAATTAGATAATTCAATGTTCAAAGGGTTAATTACCCCCATCTTGCTCCAGCAACAGTCAGAAAATCATCTGTACAGCGCAAGAAGGGCATTAAAAAAACGTGGAGTCATTGCCCCAGATTCTCTGAAGACAATATGTCTAGTGAAACCGAGAATTGTTTGAAAGAGGGGAAATAAGAGCATGAGGGCGTGGTTGTTTCCTCTGGAGGAGGGCATGGCTCTTTCCTGTATCATTCTTGATTTAAGTCACAGTTGATGTTGGCCAAGTTCGGTTACAGAATCATACATTTGAGGCTGTTGGCAAAAACAACAGCTGGTTTCATCATTTCATTTTCTTTTATAACAGAGCACTGTCTTTGAAAGTATGGTTTGCCATTTGTGATACTACTACAAGCGAAGGTCCTTAATTGTGAAAGACATTAAGATAACAAAGAAATATGTGAAATATTTCATTCCTTTAAAAAAGACAGGCACTGCCTGTTTGGAGCCAGATTGGCATTAACTCTATTACACAGAGTTAATACAGAGTTCATACCCTTTAGGCTGCAAACAGATGATATGTGTATGAAGGAAATCATAATGTAATTATTTTCTGAAATTTCTGAATGTTATAGTGTTTTCATTTAAGCTTTTTTCTCTTTCCAATACACTAAACCAGAATCTTTTCCAAGTCACTGCACCTTTTAAGGAATTAAAATTTTGTTTGTCACCCTAATCCCTGATTCAACACATATATTGTTTTCTACCATTCTTACATGTTCGAATTGGCAGGATATGCGTGCTGCACATTTTCACATGGTGCCCAATGCCTCTTGCCCGAATATGGTCTTTAACTTTTGCAAGCTACCAAAGCAACCTAGCAAAAAAATATGACACTTTTTTAATGAAAAATCAATGTTATGAGCATTCATAAATGCATTCATAAATTAGCTTAGCCATGTATTTTTAATGGGATTGTCATCATTCACTGGAAAAAAAAATGTAAGAGCCTACATTAATATAAATACTACCATGCTGTGAGATTATGAACACGCAATATGACATTTTGATTAAATAAAACTTATTTAAACAGAAACACACAACTACATGTATACATTGTGTATGATGTATCGCTTTGTGAGCGTACCACCACAGACCTTTTATCAAAACCTGGGGAGAAATATGGTGGGAAAAATGGAGCGAACTGTGAATGGAGGGTTTCATAAATTAGTAATTTCCCCTAAATTTTGGCCTATGCACTACATGAGCCTATATGTAATTAACAGAATATTTGCACAATAATGAACCTGGTTATGACATATTGATGAATTTATTGGCTAACACTGCCACTACATCATGCAGTCAAGGCCAGCTAATCATTGTCATCTATGATTTGTATGAGAAAATATCACCTGTTTCTAATTCCCATTTAAATTCCCATTTAATGAAATTTGTAATTTGTATTTGGTATAATTCATTTCATATATTCCTGGGAAATAGTCAATGCTATATTACCTCACACACAGAAACGAAGAACCATTCTGACTCAAATGAAGGCTACCTACCTTGGATTAAAAAAAACCTTTGAGGGTTGTACAGTGAATGGTGATTATGGCACAGGCAGATTTAGGAAAATGGGGGCACACCTACATGTAGCCCATGCCTCACTACCACTCCCCCCCCCCCTCCCCCCTCTACCCCTTTAAAACCCCAAAATACGTACCTTGTGCCCAATCCCTTTGAGGTGACGTACTTTTTTCAGATTATTTTTAATTTGCTTTTATTTAATTCTTTGCTTATTACAACAAAATCGAACATTGTGCCCCCCCCCCCTTTTTAAAAAAAAATAAAATCCTGGATCTGCACCTAGATTATTATGTGGGTGAGATTTGAAATTTGAGAATTTGAAAAATATTTTGTCAAGAAAAGTTAGAAACCCAAGAGACATAGACCAATAGGAATCAAGTTTGCTCTTTTCTGAAAGGCAAAGCTTTCACAGTGTGTTCGTGTATGTGTGCAGAGCGGTACCTAGCTACCTTACAAATTTTCCTCCACTTTGTTTTTGGTATGGAGGAGTATGCAGAATTCACTGCCTTTCCAAAGATCAACGAAAGGTAACATAGCTGTCTTCAGGATAAGAACCAGTTTGGACATGTGACCCAAAGACCACAAAACATTCAATTCCAAAGAATGAAAGAATAAGTCCATCGCAATTCACATGAACTGATTTGGGTGGAAAGGGCACTTATGCTCGTCAAACACTTGAATCCAAGTTTTGAGTATACAAGCATTATGTTGACTGATCATGATGTCAACAATAGAGAATCATGAGACAATCAAATCATACCTTGGTCACCTCCGCAGCTTGCAAACTCACCAGCTCTACGCCTGTTTCCTGGACTCCTTGCAATATCTCTCCGCTGTGATTAAGGTTGTCCGTCATTGCTCAGCTGTTTTTACTCACTCCACAGGTATATATATGCAAAGCTCACAAACTTCTCTTTTTCTATGACCCAAAGTTTTCCTTCTCCAAATCCTGTCATTCACCAGGCAACAGCATGTAGTCCATTCTATTCTCTCAATATCTTTCTCTTCCTCTTTGCCCCTCTCCCTCCCTCCCTCTCTCTTCCTCTCTCAGTCTCAGGACCTGCTGAGCCGTCTTGGTAAACTCAAAAACTTTGGCAAATTGTATATCCCTATGGCGTAGTCACGTACAGGCCATGAAAAGCTGCTTGCGCTGGGGTTCATAGAGCCGGAATGGTAACTGACACTTTTAATACCACAACAGTGGTACCTCCTGCCAATATTTACAGGCACACAAACTATCGAAAGAGGGCACCGTGCAAGTGAGTGGACTTTCCAACCCGATCCACTATAAACCACCGCTCAGGATGGGAAGTTGACCCCGGAATACCATGATCAATTTGCCTGCCCATATTTCTTCAGATTTGGACCATTGAGAAACTTGAGCCCCAGGGTCATTTAAAGCAATAAACTATGCTGAACTTGGTATAACAAATTTACACAAGAAAATACACTCTTTTACCTTTTGTATAATTTTCCTGAAAACATCAAATTGTTCTTAATATTTCTTAGCTGGTGGAAATACCCAAAATAATGTTATGAGGTAAACAATAGAAAAAATATTCCTTAAAATATCTGTAGTAGGTGTTGCATTCTTTTGAAATGGTATGGAAAATTGCATTATCCTATCCTTTCCATTTCATTCATTGATGTTTATAGCACAAAAACATAATCATTAAATGCGCATTCAAAATATAAGCCTAAGGTATGACTCTCTAAATGCAACTCTCTAATGAACCCTCCAACCTTCTTTTACAATCCTACATCTCAATTTTTAGGGGGATAAATTAGCCAATAATCCTTTTCTTATCCTCATCCACATATTTATTACTCCCCTTGTCAGTTTTGTTTATTGCTGATGTGTTTGTTTTGTTTCTGTTTGTATTTGTATTTGTAGAGGTGTCGTGGATGAGTGGATATGTCACTGGACTGGGGATCAGGTCCAGGGTTCAAATCCCACCGCGGCACTAATGTCCTTTGGCAAGACATTGATCTACATTTGCCACTCTCAACCCAGGTGTTAAATGGGTACCCGGTAGGATGCGAAAGGCAATGTGCTTTTAGTTTAGCAAGTGTGCGCTTGTAAAAATGACGCCTGGCTGCAATGCTCCCCAGGGAGTGGGGAATGTGCATACATCGTGTGCGGGTAAGCCTGAAACCTATGACCGGGGTAATAATATATATATATCTGTAAAGTGCTTTGAGAGGGCCTTCGGTCCTGAAAAGCGCTATATAAGAACTAGCTATTATTATTATTATGTGTGCATTTTTCTAATACTATGAATGCACAATAGTGAGATTGGCCCAACAGTTTGAAACTTGAAGTACATGTAGGGATTGTTTTGAACTTTAAAGTTATCTTGCAGTTAGGGACTGTGCAGATGCACTCATTACAAACCTTTTAATTAAGGTGTAATAATATATATATATCTGTAAAGCGCCTTGAGAGGGCCAATGGTCCCGAAAAGCGCTATATAAGAACTAGATATTATTATTATTATTTGTGCATCTTTCTAATACCATGAATGCACAATACTGAGATTTGCCCAACAGTTTGTAACTTGAAGTCTACATGTAGGGATTGTTTTGAACTTCAAAGTTATCTTGCAGTTAGGGGCCGTGCAGATGCACACATTACAAACCTTTCAATTGAGTAAGAAATCCACCCTGATATCAAGTTGGTTTTAAAAGAAGCAACAAAAATGAGGTCAGTGGAAGCTGGAGCACAAAAACGATTAGAAATAAGAAAGGTATGAGTTTTTGAAGGTGCGATATCAATTGGCAACTCTGTGACGTATCGTGCAAGATACTTAAGTGTTTCCCATTTGTGATTTAATGATGACAACGTCAATAAATCATAACTTTTCAAAATTGTTTTCAGATATTGCTTAAATTTTCACGGATTTGTTGTTCTAGTTTCTTTGCTTTTATTAAAACCAACTTAATATCATGGAAGACTTCCCTTTTAACTTGAAGTTACAAGTCACAACAGATCTTAAGGTTAGCAACTTCAGGTAATAACTACGAGCAGCAGCAGAGAGTCCTCACTTGTTATGCGCCCAGCTTGTAGTTAACTTTGAATAGTTGTTCTTCCAGTCCCATGTAAACCTTCGTCTTGGTTAATATTTGATCGTTGTTTATAACTTCAAATTTTCTCAAGCTTAAAGTTTATAACTACAACAGTATCTTGTGAACATATCTTTTGTGTAAATGATGAATAAGTATATAATATTGTTTTTACCCTCCCTGAAAAAATAAAGCTGAATAAATAAAGCTCTTTTACAACCAAATATTGAATATTATTCCCGGATGACAAATGGGGAAATCACTGTTATCCATACTGCATGTAGATGAAAACACGGAAAGTCATTGGTTTTTCATACTAACAGAGGATATATTTTGAGGGAATTGTGGGAAAGATCCACCAAAAAACAGCATTTTGTATTTCTTTTTGATGTTTGTTGATTTACTTCCTCCTCAGGGAGATCTAGCCTGTTCTAAGACACATTGAAGGTACTACGAGCAGCGGTCCTCACTTAAAGTTGGGTGTCCTCATTTAAAGTTGCGTGCCCAGCTTGCAGTTAACTTTAAATAGTCGTTGTTCCAGTCCCAGGTGAACCTTCGTCTTGGTTATTGGTTCAAATTTTCTTAAGCTTAAAGTTTATAATTACAGTACATCAGTATCGTATGAACATAGCTTTTGTAAAAGATGAATAAGTATTTAAATGACAATTCCTCCCTGTGATTCAAGTATACCTGGTACTAAATTTGTTGTACTCATATTCCAAAAAGGGAGAGATGGACACTTTTTTTGTTATACTCTATCCTGCATGATCTACAACTGAATGTACACAATGGTTTGTCGAAAAGCTCATGGGTAGATCCTTATCCACAACATAATCAACATTGCTGTTTTGTGTGGGATAATGATAACAAATATACAAATGATTAGGTACCTTGTATGNAATAGTCGTTGTTCCAGTCCCATGTGAACCTTCTTCTTGGTTATTGGATCAAATTTTCTCAAGCTTAAAGTTTATAATTACAGTACATCAGTATCGTTTGAACATAGCTTTTGTAAATGATGAATAAGTAATTGACATTGTTTTTACCCTCCCTGAATAAATAAGCTCTTTTACAACCAAATATTGAATATTTTACCTGGATGACAAATGGGGAAATCACTGTTATCCATACTGCATGTAGATGAAAACACCGGAAGTCATTGGTTTTTCATACCAACAGAGGATATATTTTGAGGGAATTGTGGGAAAGATCCACCAAAAAACAGCATTTTGTATTTCTTTTTGATGTTTGTTGATTTACTTCCTCCTCAGGGAGATCTAGCCTGTTCTAAGACACATTGAAGGTACTACGAGCAGCGGTCCTCACTTAAAGTTGGGTGTCCTCATTTAAAGTTGCGTGCCCAGCTTGCAGTTAACTTTAAATAGTCGTTGTTCCAGTCCCAGGTGAACCTTCGTCTTGGTTATTGGTTCAAATTTTCTTAAGCTTAAAGTTTATAATTACAGTACATCAGTATCGTATGAACATAGCTTTTGTAAAAGATGAATAAGTATTTAAATGACAATTCCTCCCTGTGATTCAAGTATACCTGGTACTAAATTTGTTGTACTCATATTCCAAAAAGGGAGAGATGGACACTTTTTTTGTTATACTCTATCCTGCATGATCTACAACTGAATGTACACAATGGTTTGTCGAAAAGCTCATGGGTAGATCCTTATCCACAACATAATCAACATTGCTGTTTTGTGTGGGATAATGATAACAAATATACAAATGATTAGGTACCTTGTATGAATATTTAAGAATAGGATGGAAATAATTGGAGCATGGTTAAACATCCAACTTGACAGCCTTTTTGTCGGCCACAGATATACAAAACATACACATAAACCTAGATTATTGGTAGCTCCAAGGAGGCCTGCTACCTATGGGAGACATGTTTCTGATCCTATCTTCCCTTTTAACATTTAATGAATGTATTGTTGAGAGGAAGCTGCTTCAACCGTAGCTTTCTACCTATTACCGCTAATTTCCTCTTCTTGGTAGTATCGCTCTTTCAATATGTGATCTAATTTTCATTAAAGGTATGTGATAACAGGCATAATGATATTAGCTTCTATGGAATACTTGTACTACATTTATCCTCATTTAGACTAGCAAAATCCACTGTATAGTGATATGAAAACCATACATGATAACTAATTATATTTTTCTAGTCTGAACATTGTACTATGAAATGTCATAACAAGACATTGTATAATTATATTGTTTATAGTCAAATGGAGGTTAGAGCATCGTTTTGAACGAATCTCAATGAAGAATCAGGGTAAACTCCAGGGACTCGTTTCACAAAGCCTTTTTTCAATGACAAAAATCAGTGAAAAATCTGCTGATAACCAATCAGAAGCAAGGATTTCACTAGCTTATACCAACAAGTGTCATTTGTCACTGATGACAAGTTTTGTGAAATGGGGTCCTGATGTGAACATCTAAAACTGTTTAACTGGGTGGGGCTTACTGCGAGTGCACACAGATGATTGAGCAGCTGGCGTATGAACTCACTTCTTTTAAACTAGTGTATTCTCACACTGTTTCATAATTAGTACAACATTTTATTTCCATTATGTTCCTAATTTGCTGTAAAATGATTTTTATAACACGTTTCTATATACGATTTTTGCATAAAATTTCTTTGTCTGAACAGGCTCCTATGCTGACAGGATATTAAATCTCTTATATAAAAGCAGAGATAGTGCTGATAATGCAACTGATGACATGATTGTTATGGCATCTTTCACTCTTGGCAGTGGGGTAGCTCAAGTCTATCCATTGTGGGGGCACTGGAACAATAGGCATGTTCTCATCGGCCCAAAGTTGCAAAATAACCAGTTATTTGAAGACTCTAGATATTTTCCTGAAGCTTGAAATTGTGTCTTCACTAGACCGATGCACTGATCACAAGCTAGCTTGGACGGGTGCAAACTAGTCCACTTTTTGGGAAAAAGCACGCTATTTTGGAAACAAGACCAAGATTTCATGGGTTATTTTCTCAACCAGATAGCTGACTTATTGCAACTGTGGGCTGATGAGGACAGGTCTAATGGAGGGAGAGGGGGGGGGGGGGGGGGGGGGGGTGGTGTT
>BEXV01000678.1:130611-164927 GCA_003118195.1 Hemicentrotus pulcherrimus
AAAAATAATAAGTTGGGCCCCCTCCCCTAAGAAATCCTGGATCCGCGCCTGACGTCTAACGTTTTGTTACTTCTCCTTTTCCTGTTGGAAGGCTGCAATTGTGAAACGTTGAATGCTGTTGATAATTATACAAAAAGAAAATCATTCCTAAACCTTTGGTAATCAAATATTTTCTTTTTAATTAACAACTTTGGGGCAAGCAGGTTATGTAGTAGAATTTAGCACGATCATAAACAAGTATAGACAATCTTATTTGATGTAAAGCTAAGGTACTTCGAAAAGAAGACTCTATCGTTATTGCAATATCAAACTTATCTCAGAAATCCACTTCTCTTCGAACTTTTTTTATTTGACGCTATCTTATTATTTGGAACATCGAAACCTACCATATTTTAAGTTGATGGATCTTTTTAAGTTGAACTGTGCAATTTGTGCCCTCAGAAACCTTGAAGATATGAAAATGAGAAATGCGTGCACTCGTTTTCGTTTGGTGATTGTTAAGGGCTTTCTCACATTCTAACCCTCTCTTTTTTCTGTATTATATTACAGTTTAAACCTGATTTCAGTATGATATTTCAGTGTTTATGCATTGTTATGTGTTGTATTTTGTTGTAATTTTGGTTGTACTTATAAAGATTTTGATGTTGTATGTCGTTCATCAAGATCATGATGGAAAACAGTTTTGCTGATCAAAATCTCATCCTGAATAAATGTTTCCATAAATAAAAAAATAATAAATCATTCAGTTGTTTTTTAATTTGTTACCGTAATTCATCAATCGAATTTTACACAAGGGAAACTGTATATGAACAATCGTATCCTGATATATTTCCAATCTCTTTAATTTCTTTTCCTCCTTAAAATATTTAATTTTCTATCTATATCCGAAAATTGTTTCGTTTAGTCCTTATGTTCATCCTGGTTTTTTCTAAAAGAATAATGCATTTCTCTTCTTTTCCTTAAAAAAAATTCTCTACCGTACCCCTCCCCCTCTCACTCTCTCTCTCTCTCAATTTAGTTTCACCTCATTTTATTATTTAACTGAAACTATCTTTGACTATTCAAATGTTCACATCCATGAATTATCTTCGATTTGTCATTGTATTCATCAATTGGATTGTACAACGTTGATAAATTTGACAACACGTTACAGACATAATTGATTTGGTGCACCTTTTTCACGTCTGATTTATTACATTCAAAGGCAGGTAAGAATACAAGACAGTCAAATGAGCACAAATGTAAAAGAAACAAAATACACAACGGTTTTATCAAGTTAAGGGACGAACATTGTATACTTTCATGAAGTTGTACTGCTTTTGCTCGATTCTGTTTGTTGATTCACAGTTTATATTTAAAATGCTTATATAGTTACTATTGATAAACATTGCACATATAACTACACCAAAATTGCTATGGATGACAACACAGTGCAAAGTTAGCTGCGAGACAGCACTGAGGCGGGTGCTAATTTGTTCAGATAAAAGTTTGAAATACTTCACAAATAACCTCACACTGCTTTATACAAACACAGGGTCAGACAGTCATTCTGAAGCAGAAGAAAAAATGTGTGTAAAGTTGTTTACGAATTGAGAATTTGCTTTCTAAAATGAAGAACTAAAAATCGACAAGGTGCCACAATCAGACAATGTAAAAAAGTTTCACATCCAACATTTCTAGTCATGAATTTATAAAACATGTTTAAATATTCCATATTAATTTTGTATAGAAAAATTTACAACTAGGACATGGCACCATTTGTTTCCATCAAGGCAACAATCTAGAAAGTTTAAAAATATTACACAAATATAATATGATAGACAACCAGGTATACCTCATAAAAATGTAAGCTATATATATAGTATATAGATATATTAAATCAAATTAAAAATAACCCCTGCACAGTATTATGTTGGCAGTTATAGAATAGTATTGCACGGATACGACACTTACATGTATATTGCAAAGTTAATTCTTGCAACAAGATTTAGTCTACGTGTATAGTCCATTAAAACATCAGTAATTTATGGTGTCAAATATAATGTACATTTGCTAGACACGTGGGAAATAGTAGTGAGATCGCCCGAAATGATGATAATTTATATAGATAGAAAATTTGAATAAAAAGGAATAAGAGAGAAAAACACTNGGGGGGTACGGAGATAGAGAAACTTTAAAGCAATACACGAAAATAGGATCGAACAATTAATAGTTTGCCATTTAATTTAAAAGTTTAAACTACGTCTCTTAATTATTCTAAATACCGGTCTTCCTTCCGCGGGCTGCTTTACAGAGTCGTGGGCAGAGAAAGAAAAGAATAATTGCCGTGGTATGAGTAACGGGCCCTTAGAAAGGAGAAGACATTTTCCCCTTCTAAACCTTATGATAATGGGCTTCCAGTTGACTTCATACAGCCATACAAACTGTTGACAGTACTGCTAATCAGAATAATTAAGTATTTGTTTTCACTTTAAAATAAAAATATCGGATAGGCCACTTAAAATACTTACATTCATTGAACAGTAATGTTGACATAATTTTATTATGATCGTACTATAAACAAAAAAGATTCGAAGAAACCGTATAACTTTATCAAAGTCGTTTAAATAAAATGAAGAATTCTTGAATGATTCTCACCATTATTGTGAGGATTGTCTTAGGAAAAAAAATGAATTGTTTGATGATCTATACATCTATCATTTCGTATCGTGACGACATCATTAACAAATCTCAAATTATAATGTTTAATATTCTTAAAGTTGTAGCCAATATTTAAAGCGATACTGAACCGAAAAACTTGCTGCCCAAACGTACTGTTTAAACACTGTTTGAAAAGCTCCATGTCATGGTCAACTTGCTAACAGTACCTAACCAAGGATCTCTTTGACATAACCCAATACCTAATTTCCGCTTCGCAAACAGAGAGCTTGAGGACTCGATGCGATAACCAACAGCTACCAACAACGCAGTAAGATACGGGAACATGTTGCTACAAAAAGTTGGGGGTCACCAGGCATCCCAAAGAGATTTTGCGGCAGTGCTATAATTTCAGTGCTTGGACTCTTATATCTAGACTTCCCTTTTCAAGACAATCAATTATTGATTTGATAATCTTCGCACTTTAAGAATGTGTGTTTTAATTAACGTGGTGAAATAAATTCATTTTTTCATTTATTTTTGTTTTCCAATCCAACTAATCTTCACCCAGTCGAAATAAACATGTTTACCCACGTATATCATCGGATATACCTGTACCTGTAAAAATTTCAGTAGCCTTGTGAAATATGTAAACATTACAATATACATGTAATGTTACATAATGAACGTGATTTTTATTGAGGCAATCAAGAAAGCTATTGATGTCTTTTAAATGGGATGAATTTTTGTAAGTCTTTAGGACCGTGCTTTTTTTTTTTTGGGGGGGGGTCTTTATTCGTTACCGATCATTAGAAAATATTTTAGTACATCTGACGATGATTTGAAGTTGAAAGCCTTGTTAGAGCTTGGATAAGACGAAACAAAGTAATAATTTCGACATTAGGCTTTCCGTTCACCATCCATCATAATGTGGTAACGTATTGGACAAAGAGTTAAACAGAAACCTGTGACTTGGCCACTATTATACTTTTATTGTGATGGCACATAAATGTACATGAATACTGGCTCGAACTTCGTTGCCTGAATACCAAATGAATGTTAGCGAAATTTTGCACATTATTTCCATTTCCCTGTACAAACCATTCGTACTTAATTTTGCAACAATTTTAAATAGAGACTAACCTGAAAAGTTTGTAAATATTAGAGACGCGTTGCTCTGATAAAAAAATGCAATATGAATATTCACATATTCCTTATGAACAAACAATAATTAAATTATGCAAATTTGAGGCTGTGTCGTGTTTTCAAAATAGGCTTCATTATTTTATAGCGTTTAAAAGTCTATACGATGTAAAAGTTGGTATAGAATGGGTAGCAAAAAAGGCGTTAGATACTATAGAATTACATCGTACAAACATCGAAATATCCTCTCAATGCGATGTTCATACGGCGATGTGAACGCTGTGTGCGCTCTCATATCGTATGGACAGCAACAAAATCATAAGTGCACAATTCGTATGTTTAAAGTTAGACATGACATCTGACATCATAGCGACTGCAGTATATCTTCAAAACTCGCTATCTTTCAGGCGCGGCGGTGTGAACGCTGCATGAGCACTGATACAGTATGGGCAGCAAAATATCCTCCAATGCGATGTCCGTATGGCGGTGGGGACGCCATTTGTGAAAAAAAATTAAACGTGCTCCAATAAGTTTATGAAAGGCCATATGGTCGTAGGCAAGGTGAGTAGTCAATGTTATACATCCATAGAGAGAAGCCAGTAGGTAAGATAAGATCCTTTACCCTAAAAAATAGAATAAAAACATACTGTCTTAGAAATATTTTTTTAGAAAGATGTTGTACTAAATATGTCATTTATTTGATTTATTTGTTTATTTCATTGTTTGTTTACTTATGTTTTCACATTCATAATTGTACCATAGCTACCTAAAATAATATCTAGGTTAATGTTAATATTTTATCTCGCGGTTCCTTTGTCACGTCAATTTCATCTTTAATTTCCTTTCCTTTCAACGCAGTTTATTTATATTTCAATCAATAAACAGCGATACTAAACCTACTCTATACTGATCACCATCAACCAACCCTTGGCCAATCGGGTGTGACCTTTGTTTCGGTCTAGTATCGGTCTCAGTGGTGTGACCAGGGTATCAGTCGCACCGCAAAACCGACTCCAACGTGACCGTTAACTATTTAAAAAATATTTATCCATGTCTTCTTTAAAAAGCAGGATAGGTCATTCAGTAACAACAAACAAATTTTTAAAAAATGCTTTACAATGACACCCTGCTGCAGCATACAAAATACATAAACAACAACAACAAAAGAAAAAAAAGTTTAACATGAAATAGGCCTACTAGAAAAAAAATCAATGTACAAATAATACGTGACATATATAAACAATAACATTGCAAGAGTAACAAAAGTGAGGAATAACTTCACCATTAGGGGTAATCGTTTCATTATTCTGCTGTCGATTTGGTGTTGGTCTCGTTGGTGTGACCATGGTATCAGTCACACCGTTGAACCGACTCAAACCCAACCGATAACTTGACCATTTAATAGGGGTAATTGTTTGATTATTCTGATGTCGATTTTATGTCAGTCTTGTCGGTATATCGGTGTATCATGCACGATAAAGAAAATGAAACGGAGTATGATTATAGATGAGATTTACCTTGAGTTCGACTCTGCCCCTGAGTACAGTTTGAAAACACTGGAACTCTTCTAAGATAAGTTTGGTTTTTTCGCTTAGGTGAATCTTCATTGCTGTACCGATCAAGATAAACAAACAAACAAACAAATAAATAAACAAATGAATAAACAAATGAAGACAAAAAAACAAAGCAAAACATATACAAGACTGCAACAACTCGTTGCTCATCCTATTCGGAGATCAATAACTGCAATTTTGATAGAATGGGAGGGAAAATTTGTATTAAAAATTGGAATATATTGGGATAAAGAGTGTTATGAATCTAATGGTCTAACTTGCTTCATATCAGTTGTGCACTTGAAATACCTGAATTTGTATGCAGAAAATTTCTTGAAATATGTTAACAATATCGTGTACTGTTCAACCAATCTTTTTGCACTGTCCCTACATAAAAACTTATGAAAAAATCGAAGAAGAGAGGAAAAGAAACACAGCTGTTAAAGAAAAACGCAGTTGTACCAAGTGGCAGAGACGTTTTGTTGAAACGTTGTCATTTTTTCGTGCAAAAACGATCGTTAATACTTTCGAGAAATCTACATTGGCTGATCAGGGTTCTTTCATCTTAACGAAAGACATGAATGAAATGTATAATTAGAAACATCGGATTTGACAATTTGAGTAATTAATTTCAATATGTATTGAAATTATGGAAATAAAAACCTCGCTTGAGGATAAGAGATCTGAAAAGGGAGGAAGCAAAATGTGTACCCCCTCCACACACACAAAACAACAGTAACTAAAATGAATAAAATTTGTGTGAAGGTGAAATATTCACCTTTTAGCATGGTTAGTAAAAAAAAGAAAAAGATAAATAACAATTGGGTCTTATTCACCCAGGGACCAGGGTAGCCACATTAGTAATGCTGCACTTTGTGTGGGCCCTGCAATTGGTATTACTCTGGCATTACCAGATACCAATTTACATCTGGGTAGAGAGTGGCAGATGTGAGTTAATCTTGTCAAAGGACGCGAGTGCAGGGCTGGGATTCGAACCCCTCAAAACTTGGATTATGAGTGAAGCGAATAAACCACTAAACCAAGGCACCTATAAGAAAGTACATCAATTTCAAATGTATTGTATCTCGAGTAGGAATTAAAAGAGCAAATATGCCTTTTTACACTCCAAACTAACAAAGCGGTCTCCTATTTATTGTGTATGGCGTTAGTATAGATTAATTAGTTACAGGTTGTTTTATTGTCACACTTACGTTCACCGGTAGATTCCATTCGCGAGGCGGTGTTAACGGTGTCTCCAAACAAACAGTAGCGAGGCATCTTAAATCCAACAACACCAGCAACGCAAGGCCCTGCAAAATATAGAATAATCAATAATTGGTGGTTAATAGGTCGTTAATTCAAATGAATAAAGTCTTATAACTTAGATTTTGGGGTAAGATCGATTTATGCGCAAATCTGACCTTAAACAGTATAAACTATGATCTGCAATATTTGAACCAAGGCTGATTTTGTCTGGAGCCCGCTCAAATAATTTCAGAGTTTTTTGTTGGGCTCTCCTTTTTAGGGTAATATTTTTTTTGGGGGGGCGAGGGGGAGGGGGGGGGGGNGTGAGTTTTTGGGGTAATTTTTTTTTGGGGGGGGGGGGGGGAGGGGGAGGGGGGTCGGATGGGCCCCCCTTTTACAAAACCATGGGGCCATCCCTGTGTGTAAAACAAAAACAAAATTGGCTAACAAATATATATGCCTACCTGAGTGAATGCCTACTCTAAGCTTGAGTTTTTCTTCTGGTCTGTGACTGATCCTGAAGGTTGAAACCTCTTTTATGAGAGCTAAGGACATGGCAGCAATCTCTCTGGCATGTAGATTACCGTTATCAATAGGTAGACCCGAGACCACCATGTATGCATCACCTATAGTCTCCACCTATGATTAAAAGCACAAACTTTATATTAAGTTTTCGAAAGATCTAATTGACAGGTGATAATACGTGAATAATAATGACAGCGATAGCGAGAGTTTCAATTATTTAAGGTTTACATTCTTCTATTTTTTAAAAGGTGTGGTGAAGGTCGTGCGCGTTAGTATCTCCATCAATAGGATCCGACTTTAGGGTGTATCTTTAATTTTGAAGTCGTCATGGAACAGGTCTGACCGGCCAGGCTCTTTCCCGTTCCCTGACTAAACACTACAAGTCTATAAACAATTATAAACAATAGTTTGCATTCATGTCTTGGTCAACGGTCTGTTAGAAATGAACAAGCTCAGATTCATTACCATTGACAGTTTGTTTCGGGGAAGGACATCGTGCCCTGCATCTATTCAACACTCAAAATGCCTCTTTGGTGCTACAGAATGCCCCTTTGGCCCCTACCTAATGTCTTGCCGTTATTATTTATTTTTTTGCTTGAGTAAAAAAAAAGAAGCTCTCTATACCCCCCCCCTAATGAGCGAAATATCGGTCAGAGCGATTTTCAAAATTCAGCACTCTAAATTTCAAATTGATTTCAAATTTGGACCCCTCCGTGCCTGGCTATTCCTACTACTACCACTACTACTACTACGAAAAGATAAAAACTTTTTTTATGGGGCTCTCTTTCATAATGCATGTTATTCTTTGGATTGTCTTACCTTATAAACATCATAATTGCCAATGATCTCATCAAAGCATGTATACAGATCATTGAGAAGGGTTACCACCTTGGAATGAAGAAGGAAAAAAAGAGAATTTTAGAGGAGGGTCAAGAACCGTACTGGTCAAATGGAAGTAGTAACACGAAAAATCTTTATATGAAATACAACAGCCGTGTGTGTGCGTCATCCTCAGAAATGTACGTACCACACAGTGACGTAATCTGATCGTGATTTCTATATTATCATTATTATTATTATTATTATTATTATTTATTCGGCAAAAACAAAGAAAATCATTGAATACAAAACAAGAGTACATAGGCAATAAGTCAGATTATTGACTATCGATTTCTCGAAGTTCTTACGATCTGCTTTACACTTACAAAAAAAAGCTTTCAACAGTAAGTGTCATATAGGTGTAAATACAATCTTTTCTACTCGAACCTTGAAATCAAACTATGCATGGATGGCTTTGTGATATTCTAAATGTAAATAGAATGATTAGTAATCCCCAGTCTTCACGTATAAATTACAAAGCAGCGACATATCATATTGTTAGCTATGAACCTCTATAAGAAATCGACAAAAAAAAAAAATAGATAATACAATTTCCCCTTAAAATTATGATGACTACTTGTGTCAAGGTCCTGTGCCATTTGTTTTTTGGTGAGGTTTTCAATAGCGTCCTCTCCTCTCGTGTCGGGCAATCTTCTCAGAAGCGTTAGAGGGTATGAACCTGTCACTAGGCGTACGTATTTTTAGCAAAATCCCCCCCCCCCATTTTTGCGTTTTTTTTTTTAAATCAAAAACAAAAAAATCAATGCAATGGTTGACCTAAAAAAGNAAGACTCTATCGTTATTGCAATATCAAACTTATCTCAGAAATCCACTTCTCTTCGAACTTTTTTTATTTGACGCTTTCTTATTATTTGGAACATCGAAACCTACCATATTTTAAGTTGATGGATCTTTTTAAGTTGAACTGTGCAATTTGTGCCCTCAGAAACCTTGAAGATATGAAAATGAGAAATGCGTGCACTCGTTTTCGTTTGGTGATTGTTAAGGGCTTTCTCACATTCTAACCCTCTCTTTTTTCTGTATTATATTACAGTTTAAACCTGATTTCAGTATGATATTTCAGTGTTTATGCATTGTTATGTGTTGTATTTTGTTGTAATTTTGGTTGTACTTATAAAGATTTTGATGTTGTATGTCGTTCATCAAGATCATGATGGAAAACAGTTTTGCTGATCATAATCTCATCCTGAATAAATGTTTCCATAAATAAAAAAATAATAAATCATTCAGTTGTTTTTTAATTTGTTACCGTAATTCATCAATCGAATTTTACACAAGGGAAACTGTATATGAACAATCGTATCCTGATATATTTCCAATCTCTTTAATTTCTTTTCCTCCTTAAAATATTTAATTTTCTATCTATATCCGAAAATTGTTTCGTTTAGTCCTTATGTTCATCCTGGTTTTTTCTAAAAGAATAATGCATTTCTCTTCTTTTCCTTAAAAAAAATTCTCTACCGTACCCCTCCCCCTCTCACTCTCTCTCTCTCTCTTTCTATCTCCCTTCTCTCTCTCTTTCCCTCCCTTTTTTGTCTCTTTCTCTCCCTCTCTTTGTCTCTCCCCCCTCTCTCTAGTCCCCACACCCTCTATATCTCCCTTTGTGATTCACATCTCCCTTTGTGATTCACCTGTCGGGAAGATAAGATGTTTGGATGATCATACCTGCATGGGCGTGCTATCTGCTGAGAGTGTAGTAAATCCTACTATATCACTGAAGTAGATAGTCGTACTGTCATAAGATGTGGGGTTAACTGCTTCTCCTCGTTTCAACTGTTCTGCTACAGATCTATTTCGCAAATAATAGTTAATAGATAATGATTATTGATTATCAACAATTCATATCCTATACGCCATTATTATTACTATTCAATGGCAAACCTTTAAAACTGCCATTGCAACTGCTATGCTGTCTCAATAACCATTTGTTTTTGTTCTCGTCAGGAAATTAAAGGTCATTATTTCGTATCATAGTAACACTTCCTTAACCATCAAAAAATATTTTACTTTGATCCGATAACGCTATTTAATTCATGATGTACATGATTCAGTTGTATTCGGGTATCAATAATTGTCTGTGAATGATAGTCCTCATCAGTCATTATTGAAAATGACAAAAACAGGCCACAATAATTAGAAGATCAATATCATATGCATTTGTTTTCATTCGTAATGAACGATTTTTATATTAGGACAAGGTGGCGTAGCGAAGATCAAACCTTGGGCGGGGGGAGGGGGAAATTAATTTAACTAGTTGTATATCAGCATCATTAATTGATGAATTGATGAAATGAGAATCAACAATGCAATAGTCGTAGGCTGAGCAAACATGTACTAACATCTTCGTTTCATGTTTCACTTTCCCTTTATTTCTCTCTGTTTTTTTTTCTTATAACCATTTGATGGGCATGTCCATGTATTAACTGCGCCATTGGTTTGATTATAATCACATCAAAAAACGTTTTGGGAATACCCTTTCCAAGATTATACTGGCAGTGTGTACATCACCAATAAAAATACTTAGAGAATTTATCTTCTACAAAAAAAATTCTCGTTCGGATATGAATTGGCAACCCGCCGCGGTGTTTTTATTTTACATCGTTAATGAATGACAATAAATTGCCAGAAACAAAGTAATGTCTTACGTGTATTCACTGAGCACTGTGTTATCAGATGCATACAGAAAAGGTATATTATAGAGTATATAACACTCAAGTCATAAAACCGTCTCGGTCATATCTGAACGCAGCCTCTTGTCCATGGCCCTCGCGTTGTTGGAGTCAGTAAGGCAAGAGGCTATTCTGAACGAGGTTTTACGACAAAAAATCCCAAGATCATTACCTAGGTAGAACCTCATAGAGCAGTGTTTCAGATCTCTTCTTTTCCTCGAGGAACGCCGCTGTCCTTTCCTCCACCAAAGCCTCTAGGTTCGTTGCATACTGTTCCATACGACTCAAAAGATTGTCCAAGATGCTGCCTCCAGAAACGTTCCTGAGCAGAGAGAACGATATAAAATAAAATAAGTCGTTGTAGACCGATGAGTTAACAAATGTTCTGACATGATCTTCGACGACCATTTAGGTTAGGCTTAGGGTTAAGGTTAGGGTTAGGTTTAGGGTAGGTTCAAGCATTGAAGTTAAGAATTCGGTTAGTCAAATTGACACGGATTTATTGTAGCCGGATAATATGTCGTACAACATATTTATAATCATTCTATTTACTGCTGTCACATGATCTATGTTGTATTGAGTTTTGCAATTTTGGAAAATGATCACGAAAAAAAAAATCAAATATTTTTTTTTTTTTTTAAATTTAAAAAAAAAAAAATTTTAATTTTTTTTTGGGGGGAAGGGGCATTTTGCATGCTCCCCACACACACATACACACACACACAATTTTTAGGTGATGACTTTTTTCTTTCTTGCCAGAAATCTAATTTGTGCCCCTCTTTTACAAAATCCTGTATACGCCCCTGCTCAGACATACTGAAATCTTAAATATGAAACAAACTAGCTCGGATTCGCACTCTTAAATATTGAATCATTTTACTTGTTGAGTTTCTTCATGCTTGATAGAAGCGAAGCGGTGGAAGGCCTCAGCTCTGGTTGCTGTTCCCAGCATGACGTCATCAAGGCATGAATCTCTGGACGGCATGAGTTTGGCGCCACCTTGGGTCTGAAAGGAGGATCTGTTTTCTCCTTGATCTTCATCAGGATGTCTGCCAATGAATTGAAAAATGAAAATATGTAGAGACCAATTGCGATTAAGTGATGGACAACTGTCTTGCCTATTCAGAATCATATGATTTGCATTTCAATTCGACACACAATAGTTAGTGGATGGCTAATCTTTTCCCTAAGACCTATGTTGCGAGTGAGAAAAATATATGAACTGTACTTTAGTGACAAAGTTACTTTATAATAATTATAAACTAAAAATAGCCAACCTCGGTGTCCAGATATGAAATGACCGTTGCCGGAATAGTTTTTTTTTTCTTTAAAATCATATTTGAGCTTCAGCCCCAGCCACCTTCCGCATTTCATTTTATCAATCTTTTTAAACTGAACAAAATATATCACCATATCTATTTTAAATGATTATGCATGCTCATGATGTTACAATTTCAGTTAGAGATAGACCTCTAGATATAAACTTATCTGCAGGTATGGAAATATAGGAGGAAATTATGCTCCTAAAATGGAAAGCTGAAAGATATGCTAATTGGTTCTAGGACAATTACCCCCTGGACATATCACCAGCGGGACAATTATTCCCAAGGAAAACTAACCCCGGAAAATCACCCTCCTCCTCAAGGACAACCATACCCCCCCCCACCCCGCCTGGAACAATAACCCCCGGAAAATTACCCCCGGAAAATTACCCCCGAGGACAATTACCCCCACCTTGGAAACTACTTCCTTGGGCAATCATCCTGTCCTTGGCGGGTAGTTTTCCAGGGGGTTATTTTCTAATACGATTAGGAGTAATAGAGGATTCAGTCAAGCCTCTAAGTGTCGTGTTCAGTGGCGTACGCAGGATTTTTTCAAGGAGGGGGGGGGGGTTAACATTTTGAAATCGGGCCGATGGTTTCAAAGGTCATTCTGTTGAGGGTTCAGAAGACAGACGGCCTTATTTTTCTTTGTTTGTCTGTCTGTAGAGACTATCGGTCATGAGGGGCGTCGGTCTCATAGAGCTATTGCAGCTTCTTCTTTAGTATTCACATATAATATGTTTTTGTCGAACTCATGGGCTGTCGGTCTACTGGGGTGTCTACCTACTGTTCGATTCGCATCGCATGCAAGGCACTTACCTTCGATGTCCATAATCTGCCGAACTTCTTCGTACGGCGGGTTCCGTGTCACTATCTCCTGCAAAATGATGCCAATGCTGTAGATATCGCCCTCTTGTGTTGGTTCGGCAGAAGGATCATTTACCCCCTCTGGTGCCTTCCATAACAGTTCTGTAAGAGAGAACAAGAACTGCCAATTTAGTAAAGACCTACTCAGCCATTAGGCAGAGATGTCAATATTTTCATGAAATACTTTATACTCACACCGCTAAACTAACCGGTAATCGTTAAAATATTGGCTATTTAGTCGATTGTCTATCTGGTTGGTGTGACCAGGGGCGGTACGTGAAGGGTCTTTCAAGAGGAGGGGAAGAGGTGACACTAACAAATAGCACATCTGAATAAAAGGGACACCTACAAATAATTAACAGAACGTGAATAATACTAATTTGAGACAATGGAATGCTGTTCGTTCTTATTTAAGTCCTATAAAAAAAAAATCGACACTTTATGAACGCTATCATTTCTTTTGTAGATGCTGTACCCACATCATAATTTCCAGTAATGTGCACTTATTAGAAGGTGGGAAGAGCGCCTCTTAGAAAAGAAAAGGGGGCACATTAGAAGTACAATGGGGCACTAATCAGAAATAAGAAGGGGGAGTTTTCAGGTACCTGATACTTTAAAAGTGAATGGACTATGGCTCCCTGCAAGCACTGCCTCTCAATGTGACTAGGGAATATGATGAGTACCCAGAGAATGGAAGAACGGGATATTTACTCACTCTGCCTCTCTATCATAGCATCGTCATCATGCGTAATGCAATCCGATTTTCGAAACCTTGGAAGCCCAAAGTCTGTAAGCTTGAGAACAAAACGACTGTCCACCACGCAGTTGGATGATGTGAGACGTCCGTGGACTCCTATCACACTGTTGTGCAGGTAATGAAGACCCTGTGGTAAAACATATTGGTCGATGAATAAATTTATGACCTAGATTTAATAACAATAATTATACTAATGAAAGTAATAATAATGATAGTGATAATGACATTAATAATGATTATAATGATAACAGTAATAGTAATAATGATATTAATTAGGTCTTATTTTTTAACGGTAACCAAATCGGTATAAATACTGTTTTTCCTACGGAAAAGGTATCAATTTACACCAGTTTGGAGGGGGTTAATGTGGATTAGTGTTGCCAAAGGACATTATAGCTACCCTTGAATGGAAAGCCAAGTGAATGAACCCCTTTACCACGATACATCCACACTTTTTTTGTGCACATAATACTTTGACACTCTGAAAGGTATCTGTTAATCCGACTTGATTTAAAGATGTTAATGCATTCCCAATTTGTTTAACTGATACGTGATACAAAACGTGGGATTAAAGATACATGCATGACTGATGTGTTGGTTTGTTTATCGCACTTACCCGAATGATATCCATGATGAGCGAGTCCTTGAACATGGCATCCAACTTCAAACTGTCATTTCCCAAAATGTCCTGTAGAACCGCAGTTTGAAAGTAAAGAAAATAGTCTTTACATTAATAAGAGTATTAAAACAAAACTACTTTTGTAGCATTTCTTTATTATGTTCACAAGTAAAATATGTGGTAAAGCATGTCGCCTGAAATAAGAAAAATGGTGAAAAGAACATGCTTGAAGATTATTTGCATATTTTGTGAGCATATAATGAAGAAAAAACTGAAATAAAAGTTAGAGAAAGAGAGTGAATATGCTAAAAAGACATAAAGTAGTCTTTAATATTATTGTCCCATTCTGACAATTATTTACAAATTGGTACTGCTGATGACATACAACGTTGCAAACAAAAATGATAATACGAAACTAAAAATATAGCCAACCTGAAAAGTCAGTAACATTGCGGTGTTTCGTTTTTCCCCCCTTGGGAGATTTCATTTGAACTTTAATTAGAAAAATATTCCTGTTGGCTTGGTCAAAATCCGCGCCGTTCTTTTGATAATATTCTTTATTTACAGTGACGTAGCCATATTCCAACCATTGAGGAGGGTAATAGAAGGATGAGGGAGGGGGGCATCGGTCTTATACATAATTATTTTTATAAAAAAAATATAGGGCTACTGATTAGGAGGTGTTGGAGGTGGTCCCTACGTCTTCTTCCCCCCTTTTTTTTTCTTCTCCTTTCTTGATTTTTCTTTCTTTCTACTTTCAGCCACTCGATGGTGGTGGGGTGCACATGTCCCTTCCATGCCCTCCCCCTGTAGCTACGCCATTGTTTATAGATTACCTGCAAGCTCCCCTTAGGGCAGTACTCTATGACGACACAAACGTTGGGGATATCCACGCAGGCTCCCACAAATCGGGCTAGATTGTTGTGTTCGACCTGCCGCATCTGCAGATAGACGCGTTTTGAATTATTAAAGAGTTCAATACAAAGTGAAATGTACAGCTGGTGAGAAATTGAGTTAGATTGAAATATCGGGTGATAACCATCAGAAATGTCATTAATGAATGTTAAAGTGATGTGCAATCATGCTTCTGTTCTCATATCACATATGAAGTATTATACCCCGGAGTTTTACGATGTTAAGCTGATCTGTTTGAAACGACTAGAGTGAATAGGCAACTGTTTTGTTTGTAATGAAAAGATTAACACCTGTTATTTCCGAAGGACAAAAAATGATTAAAAAGAATATAATTGATTTTCAGAGTACAACAGATACAACAATGAACACTATTATCTCAGAAAAAAACGGCAAACACTGCAAAATAAAGCCGTCGATTAAACGCCATATTCATATCCTGTATGACGTCACCGGTAAGTGTACCTCGATCGCAAAGACTTTCGAGAAAAATCAACTTATGTGTAATTACAATACCCTACTCAGTGTATACAACTCAGATTTGATGTCTGGATTACGTCAGAACACGATCGCAACAATAAATTGTTTAAAGGTGAAGTTGAGTTATGGTCATGCGATTGCATTGTGAAAGAAACGGTGTGGAATCGATCAGAAAAGGTTGACCATCTAGCATATAAGAATTTGTGTGTATTGCAAGGTTCTGGAATCATCAAAATGATAAGAAATTTGGCCAAGACTTGGTAAAGTTAAAACACGGTACACAGAAAGATGTATATGGGTTTACATGAACACGTGGCGTAAAAATCCTACCCCGGAGTTTTACGATGTTACATGACATATTTGAAATATGAAGGCATTTGAAGAGCCATGCTTTTCAGGGAACGTGTCTTATCTGATATTCTTCCACACTTGCATAATAAGAATGATAACGCTCACAAATTCAATTATTTTTCACCTCTTCCCATGCAGAACTCAACCTTCTCTTTAAATATCAGCTCAAGGGCAATATCAATACCGTTTACTGCATGTTCTATAGAAATCATGTCAGGATTACGTAATGCGCCTTTGTAAACAAATAAAATAATAGCAACAATATTCAGTTCTTGTATATATAATGTTCGCACACTTCAATAGATATATTACAGAGCTTCTATAATTGCCTTAGGTTGAATTTTTTGTCTCCAAAGTGTTGCTATCGTGTTCGTGATATGTCTTCATAATGTTCCAAAATTTCAATTGCGGATGGACATGGGAGTTTCCTTTAGTCGCCTACATGAAGGTCTTTGCGTTCGTGTTAGGTTGAAACAACCCTATTTAATATCGAACGAAGGTGGTAAAAAATTCCATACTTATACAGTACTACGTCAAAATAAGTGTTGAAATAATATAATTAGATTCTGACGTTATTCTAAGACTGATCTGGTGAGCTCATCCAAATATTATATGCAGGTAACTATGTATATACAGTTAGTAACTAAATCATTCATAAATCCTTGTAAATTTGATGTATTTTATGTTTGTCAGAACTCAAGAAGGAAAAGGGGGACTGGTTGAATCTAGATGTAAGCTTTAATATGTCACATTCTCAAGTTGTTAACTGTGTACATATAATATATTTATATGCATGTATAAGGAAATAATCTATACAACAGCTTTGGCATGCAACGCCTGTGAAAATAAATACAACGCGAAAGTAAATGAACAGCATGAGAGCAAGAAACTTCTGTATTAAACCGTGATATATACGGTATACCTCAGTCGCACCGCCAAACCAACACCAAATCGACTGTAAATCGACATAATGTTTAGCCATCGAATGAATTGTAATTGTTCTTTTGTCTGTGGGCGGTTCTGGTGTCGGTGTGACTGGGGTATTATGGTTGCGTGTTTTAAAGTGCTGCTTTTAAACAAAACAAAACCCCGCGTGCCTGTATTCTCCAAACTCACGTTATTGAAATCCTTCAATTCCGCACGTGTTAGATCAACCTTCGTCTTCTCTATTCGCTTAACCATCACCAATCGACCCTGAAAAATAACAACAGAACACCATTAAGCAATTTTCGGACTTTTAGTTGTCAGGAAGTGATAAAAGAGGTGCATAATAGGCCATTTTAGTAATGTAATCAAATTTAATGCATGCGTATAAAGTAAAGACCAGTTATGGTCATGCGATTGCATTGTGAAAGAAACGTTGTGGAATCAAAAAGAAAAGGTTGATCATTTAGCATCTAGCATCTGCAAGGTTCTGAAATCATCAAAATGATAAGAAATTTGGCCCATTCTTAGATTCTTCAATTTAGATTCTGACTATTGAAGTACAATAACATATAAGCAATAACAGGTGAATGTAAAAGCTATTTGGTATAAGTAAACTTGTACACATTTTGAACCCATTTTGAAAATGGCATATTACGTTATTTCTTTACATTATTTATATTTTATGGAATGAAAGTTATATAATTATGCTCAACTTATTCATATGACTGATTCAACCTCATAACATGTGACTTCTTTGAATTTTCATGCTTGGTAGAAATGGTGTATAGCTTTCAATTAAAAACTATTGAAAAAGTTTTGATCACAAATCAATTCCAGGTATTCCTTTGTACATCTTAGCAAACGAGAGCAACTCGTAATTGGCAATCAAATCGAATCTAAAAAAACTGTAGAAGCCCGCTATGACATTAACCCATTATAATCTCGTTACAATTACGGCTTCTGGTTAGTCCGGTAAGGCGCCATATTTAGAAGCACCGTTTTGAGATTTGACCCATTTTAATCCTTTAAAATACATCACAATATCGTATCATTTATTGTATAGGCGCTGTAATAAGATATTGAAGTTACAAGTGGAAACAATTTTCCACTTCACAGCATGCATCAGTTCGGGAAATTACTTTATTGTGTTGCAGATCCTGGATAATTACCATGAAAATATTCAAACAGTCTAAGCCATGCATGTCACTTTTCCAAAGGAGCTTTTTGCTCATGATGTAATCCATGATTTGAATAAAATGATATGTTTAAAGTCTTTATATATAAGAATTTTCATTGACCGTTCATAGATCTTTTTTGTTAGGTAAAATGTTATTGATTCATTAGATCAGGTTTGACCAACTCTTTGCAATAGTTCAAATAATATTCTTGCAGAGCGGGTAGAATATGAAGGACATTGAGTGTTTTTTATTCGTGAAAATGAAATGATAGTGTGATGCATAATTACCTTGTAATGTGCAATGGTCGCAAAGACCTGCTTGGGATTATTCACAATGCCAGCTCTCTCGCTGAGAGAGCTTACCTAAAATAAAGACAAAAGATAAAAGAAAAGCATTGCGAGAGAGTAACAACAAGATTATCTTAATCGTTGAAAAAAAAAAATTGGTTAGCATCTAAAGGTGACGTGTAAAAGATAGAGATAACGAAATAATACACTTACACCAATACCATTTCATAATCATAGAGTGAACAGAATTCGGAATACAAAAGATTCAAACTATTGATCATCTTGGTAAATATATAGTCCTTCTGTCAGTTTGAGGCAATTCGTAAACTAATAAAATATCTGTCTCCCTTTATATATGTATATATATATATATATATAATACCCTTGACATTGTATGCAACTCCTATTTTCTATGGTTGATAATTTTATAAGATTGGATTAAAAAGAGATTATTTTGTGCATGTGTATGTATGTAGGGGTGCCCCGTGTTATACGCTCAAACATGTCAGCCAGCAAAATCAGCCTGCTGTTCCTAGTTTACACAGCATTTAAATTGAAAATTGTTCAATTGTAAATAATATTAGCCACCGCTAAATTCGTTGTCAGCACAATTTTTTTTTTTGGGGGGGGGGGCCCTGAAAAAATTTTAAATTTGCCCCCCCCCCCCTTGAGCTCCAGAGAGGGGGGGCCCAACCCCCCAAATAGGTTAAAATCACGTGATTTTACATGATTTTGTTGTCAAGGGGGGGGGGCCCGGGCCCCCAGCCCACCCCCTAGATCCGCCACTGCCTCCCACCTTGTAAAAAAATACTCCGGTGCCGCCATTGTGAGTGATGGTGAGAGACGGTTGTAGCCGCGCCGAGTTTCCAATTTAAAAGAGATGCAGAATGTAACAATTGAAACTCTCTAATATACTTTGAAAGAGTCAGCATCAATCAAGTACACACAGGCACTCTCCTAATGACGGCTAAAGCGGGGTGGCGTATTTGACGCTGATTACTACTGATTTTGTTACTCAAGCATAATGATGCCTATTAAATGGTACACACGGGATTTTTTTTTCCCGAAAGATTACTGCTTTAAACAAGTAGTTCGAAATAATCAAGCATGGCTACGTACGTAGCGATATCATTAACAAGTCAGAGAAATGCTTTGTCAACACCATAGCACTACATTACTACATGTATAATAAAGAGAGACAACACACAAGCATTCATTTTGAAAATTCATGGACATAAAAATTGGGCATAAAATGAAAAACCAAACTTCTATCTTGTATTTTCATTTTACATTTCTCTCAATTTAGGGAAAATGCAGAGTTTACAATTTAATATTTGTTAATTGGTGTGAAATTGGACAAAGCTTTACTCTAGTTCGAATTAATGAAAGTGGTATGAGCTCGTAAATAAATGGAGATTTGATTAAATTTGGCATCGCTGATATTTAATGTATTCATGCTATTGTATGTAATTCTCTTAGTAGAGCAGATGCGACCACATAAATATTCACATCATGTAGGATCACGGATATTATTCACGGATATTATTATGTCCGCTTGACGTGGCATATTAGATACGCATAACCACCTTTATGAAATTGATAACAATAGATGCAATGGTAAAGCGCAGGCACAAAACAAATATACTCTACGACACAACCCCTGTAGCTAAGCTGCCATGAAAAGTGCTGGAGCGTTCAAGGAGTTACTTCATATCCAGAGTTCAGTTTACCTTACCTGCATGGGTGGAGAGTGTCAAATGAAGGTTAATGCTTTGCCAAAGGACATTAGCCATGTTTTGTCCCGTCGCGAAAAAAAAGGAAAATCGAATTCCGTATCTTGTTACCCACAATCTTTATAGAAGTTTATCGTCCTTTAGATCATGTTCCTATTATGTTAACTGAACAAGTAACAAAATACGAGTAAACATTATTGAAGAAAAAAGGGGTAAGATAATGAAAAGGATTCTTACAAATGAGCCTGAAAATCGTGAATTTCCCGACTTGGTTTGTTCTGGAAAGATTAGATCAAGCCAAGAGATCTTCCACGACATGCGAAGAATTTCAGTGTCCTTCTTGATCTTCCTGTTAAAAGAAAGTAGGAAATAATTCTTGCAGTTCACATAATATCACATCATTTTTTTTTCTTTTAAGAAACCTAGTTGGAAATAAAGAATTTGATTCAATTCAGGCAATGATAATAATGAGTGTTGTTTACCCAGGGTAGCCTCATCAGTATTAATACTGTTCTCCCTGAGGGCCCTGCAATCATATTATTACCCCAGTCATCGGATTCAGGCTTACCCGCACACAATGTATGCACATTCTCCACTCCCTGGGGAGCATTCCAGCCAGTGCATCATTTTTACAATTGCACACTTGCTAATCTAAGCTCATTAGCTTTCGCATCCTACCGGGTACCCATTTAACACCTAGGTGTAGAGTGGCAAATGTAGATCAATGTCTTGCCAAAGGACATTAGTGCCGAGGTGGGACTTGAACCGCGGACCTTGTGATCCACAGTCCGGTGACATATCCACTCGTCCACGACACCTCTATTTATTCAGGCAGCTTACATTAGTCAGTAGGAGTTTTAAAGAAAGGACGCTTAAATATCGCGACAAACACTGAATAATTGAGAGGTTCTGCAGCTTTCATTATTTGTTCCTCCTTTTTCCCAATAAATCAAAATATGGATTATGACTTTGTGTGTAAAGCGGCACAAATGTAAAATCTAAAGTCGAGTTGATTATTGGGTGGAAGTGGTTGGCAGTGTAAGACAGAGATATATGCATGGAGTCTACATTTAGGTCAAACATTTAGTCATTAGCATAATAATCAGCTGGTGATTGGTGATTAAATGCATTAAAAATTCATAATTCTCATTTTGATACACAGACACGGTTCAATGAATAAGCGATTACTGATGAAATGATGCATCGAATTGTAATACATTCAAAAATATAAGTAGGCTCGGTCAGGAAAATATTAAGTGGAAAATTTTCACATCGTGAGGTTTATTTCCAAGAGGAATTCAACATGTGAAAGAGAGCTTACTCTGCGCGGTATATTTTTGATGGATTATGATATAAAAACACAAGAGTACAAGGATGAGGAGGCTGCAGCCAACCCCACCCCACCCCTCCTTCATTATATCTAAATTCCCAGGCATTTATATGATATATCTCCCTGAATATGAATAGCACTCTCACATTCGAGCAGCTTCCACTTATAATTTATAGTGAGATAGCGAGGCAGTCTATTTGTATTTTTGATATCTTACTATTTATTATTATTCTGATGAAAGGATAATATTGTAATTGCAATGAAATGTCAAAATTGCTCGTAATGATTTGCTTTCTCACGAACCATGAAATAGACGAAAGCCTTCCAAAAATGTCGGACCCGTACGCCTATTAACATTAATTAATATCAATTTAGAATAATACAACGTCATCAAGATGTGGTGCAAACATGACAGCCTAAACCATATACGAAATGGCTTGCTATTCACCTGTACACGAGGAAGATTATAAAAGTCCCGATCAGAACAATGGACAGACCTGTGAGTCCAGCTATCACTAATGATGAGATACCTGTTGAAATGGATAATGAACAAAAACAATTATTAAGAGAAAGAGAGAGAGAGAGAGAGAGAGAGAGAGAGATCGTCTGTTCAGAGCCAAAAAGTCATAAACTCAGCGGCCTTTTACCAGTGTTAACGTCCTTATGACACTCAACAGAAGATAGCCACAATATTGATCTTCATAGCAAAAATAATTTCAAATATATTTCAGAATATAATGATGAATCAGTAATTGGCCAATCAAATGTGCCATTTTACTTTACTATTTAAAGGTAATACAAAGTTTTGGGAAATTTCAAAAATTTGGTGGATAATGGCTCTTTACAATTTTAATATATTTGGATGCCCCTGTGGATGTATAGAAAGCAATAAAAAAATTAGCCCCTAAAACACTTCTGCTTTCTAGAAAAAATGAAAATAAAAATTTGTCGGTACTCCCGATAAATTTTGATAAATTTCAAATAGCGCATACGGCCGTACAAAAGTAGCTGCGACCCTGAAAATTTCAGAATAATTATGTAGTTGTGATATATACCTACCTAACGGGAATAGCTTCTCGGTCAAAATTAGTCAAGAAAAATTGTTTTATAGCTTAATTAATATCTTGACCTTGAGAGGGCGCTACACAACATAAAGAGTTTGTTATTAATAATTTCATAACTTTAGACTCGATTTCAACCGGGACAACGATCACTGCATTTTGTAGGATCGCATATGCTTCCAATATGTTCATTTGAACCAAATTCATGACCCCATACCAAAACTTTGTATTACCTTTAATAATGTTACATCTTTCCTTGATATGACACAAGTGCATTGAATTTGAGTTTCTTCTGCCTGAGCAATCAATATTCAAAAGTAGACTTAGCTTAATTTTCCTGCACATATAGCAACGTTTCAAGTTTTTGTTGACCATGATAAACGGTCAAGGTGATTCCACTGGGGGTAAGGAAAATTTTCTGATAACACTTTACAATTCGTATTAGAAATTTTCCTTATCTGGCTTGACATTAAGCACAAATTGATTAATGTACGTGACTAATTGGTTGTAAATGCAAACTGAACACAATCGAAGATCATTTCGCCAACGTCATGCATGTGCTCCCCTAACTTATGCTTTCATGGGTAAGGAAATAATATAGTTGATTCTAGATAACCGAGAAAACATTACAACTGGTCCAAACTAGCAAAGTCACGTCAAAGCACGTTTCAAAAAGGCACAACAACAGTGAAGGCTTTTAATGAGCAAAATTACTCGAGATCCGATCGCTGAAAAAAAAAATAGATTAAATTGACTTACATTGAATAAATACAAACATTAACTTATTGATTTTTCAAAAAAAATGCAAGGTCATCACCACTTTACCATATACAAATAGTTAGATTGTTTTGTTCAATATAGTTAATGATTAATACTTTGAGTAACGACAGTATTGTTCATAATTCAATAATAGCCTTGACCATGATGTTGAATAATTTGTATCTGAAGAATCAAGTGGGGAAACCTTCATTAGTACTATGAAGCGAATATAGGAACGTGTTGTAGAAGAATAAAGTTTGAATAGTACAATCAATACTTTATATGTGAATAGCACTAAAACCCCGATCAACTTGATCAAACTTAATGTCAAGGTCAGTAAATTAGTGCAGCTTCGCATAATTTTGTTGAAGAAAATGACAATGCCAACCTAGACTATTTATGTATTTTGATTTTATTATAACGATGAAAACAACCCTCAACAACAACCTCATGGTTATTGTCAAGGACGATATAGGGTAAAAGGCTTATCAACAATACAGCATACTTCACCAGTCAAATGACCCTTAGTATACTACAGATTTGTTTGAATAATTGAGTCACCGAGGAGAAAGCGAAGAGATTCACCACAGTTATATTACCAGAGTACAATTAGATTAGTATAGACGTTGAAATAATGGAGTTGGAAGGATGGACGCACAGAAGTCATGAAGATGTCTTTATGAGCTCTGCATGTGGATGGACGTAGCCGAACAGAGATGTATATGACACTTCTACAGTTCTACTACACCGAGATTGCTTTTCTGGAAAACCACTGCAAGTTAAAGTTCCTTTGTCTGGAGGCAAAAAAGATTGCATAAAATGTTTCTACGACCTATGCGGGTATCTTGAAATATTTTTCCATGTCAGATTCAATTAATATTGTAAAGAAATGGTTCCTGCTCGCACAATGAAATTAAAGAATTAGGCGTAGCAAAGTACGCACTATTAACTTAACCTTCAAGACAGCGATGAATTACATTGTTGAAACTAGAGCGTTATTTTTCTCTATTCACAATACCTAAAACGCTACTGTGATCGTTGTCTCAGAAAGGTCGATAAGAAAGGTTATTTCTAAACACTTTATTTCATGTTTAGATCAATTTTCTTTAACGCAATTGGTTATGGACATACAATGGCTGACTTATACGAGTACTACATGGTCAGTAATACGAAGGAGCGAGGGAAGCTATATAAATATCATTATCTTCAAAAGGAAGAACTAGATCTCAAGTTACATGTCAATATGAAATATGACACCATTTAAAAACTAATCATAACAAAGAACGCATTGCATGTACTTTGGGATGAAACTCACTTTGAAAAAAGTCCAAGAGTACTTTTATTTTATTTTTTTCTTCACAATTAGTATACTTTGCACTCAACGACTGACATCTAAATTTGTATAGACTTAGACATTTTAAAGAGCTACCAAATATCTTTTAAATGTTTTTTTTCTTTCAAATTGAAACTTACTCATGACATTTTACGTAAATATAGTTAGTAAGATGAATAAGGTATAATGAAATTAGAGTATATTTCTCATGCTATTACAGATATCAAGACACTAATGTAAGGTATAGCCACTGGGGCATAGCCATTTATCAAATACTTTAAGAATAGTACTACAGGTATAAGAATTTTCCATTTTTCTAAGATGGAAAAACGATAATATACGTAATATCAACGAGACATTCATGCTTTAATCATCACAAAAAGGCACCAATTATTTTGTCAGTATACCTTTCTCTTCGCAATCGGGATTTTCATTGAAGAATCCACAAATAGGACTGTCTAATGGTGGCGTCGTAGCTCCACCAGGCCATACAATCGATCTGTTTAGAGTAGGGGTGTAGCGAAGTCCAGTAGCAGTTACGTAAAAGTTCCCAACAATCTTAGGCGAAGCAATGAAAAGGAATAAAAACGTACCATTAAAAATAGATGTGTCTGTGTGAAATTATAAAACGTGATTTGTAAACACGCAGCTATCTCTGTGATGTGTTTTCGTGTATAAATCTTCGTTTTGTCCTCTCGCAGGCCGTCGGGCTACTTCAATTGTGCCAGGTAAAAATGTCAGAGGTAAAAATGTCAGGTGTTACGAATATCAGAGGTAAAAATGTCAGAAGTAATAATGTTACAGCTAAACATGTAAGATATAAGAATATCTCTGACGTTTTTATCACTGGCATTTTTACCTCTGACCTTTTTACACCGAACCACTTAAATAAACCTGTAAATTACTTCTATACTATGAAAAAATGTTCGTAAACCTATAAAAATGATTTAAATCGTGAATATTGTAGGCCGACTTAAAAAAAAGCTTCCATATAATTATGAACACTTTTGACTCTGATCGTCATCCCATTAGACTTGACCTGACACTTTGACGTATTATCTTTCTCGAGTGGTCAATTTTGTTGACAAAAATCATTTTCAGGCATTAGTTTGCTATATCGCTGCTCGCCTAAAGGTAGAAATCTGCTTCTCATTTATTTATTTCCAGAAAGTGCATGCACATCCTCCTCTAACCTGTATATTGGCAAAAAAACAAAATGAAGAAGAAGAAATTGTTCATGGGTAGACAATACGTTGATTTATGAAACTGCACAAAACATTTTTTCTTATTATTAACATTTTCTCCTCCTTCTCCTCTTCCTCTCCTTCTTCGTCTTTTTCATTCTCTTCTTCTCCTTCGTCTTCTCCTCCTCCTTTCTCCTCCTCTTCGTCTTCCTCTTTATTTTTGATTTATCTTCTTTCTTTCTGTCTGTCCCTTTTTTTTAAAAAAACTTATTCTCTCTCTCTCTCTCTCTTTCTTTTCTCTGTTCCCTATTGTATATGCTATACATCAAGGGTAATTTGCATGCTTAAAAAGAACAGTGGACGAGCTACGCCAAACTATACAGTTATTCTACTAAAGATGAAACAGAGGTTGTCGCCCTTGTCAAAGGTGAACAGGGGTGATTGATGAAGGCTGATCATCCTCGCTGAAAGTCAGTACAATTTGAATACGAGAATTAGAAGAGCGAATGGGGAGATGAGGAGAGCTGACAGGCACGCTTAGATGTAGATGTCTTCAATAATGCAAGGGGGGGGGGTACTATATGTGCGGAGGTGTATACGAAATAAGATAGATCAGTCCAATAAATTAATCCGTTGGTAAAGGTAGTATAATAGTAGCAACTCTAGGCATGTTGTTATAAGTAGGAGTAGTGACAAAATATTAATGGTATAGTATAGTAGCATGACAAGTAGTATTAATAGAGGTAGGGCCTAGTGGTTGTACAAATAGCAGCATTTACAGAAGTGTTATCATTAGTAGTAGTAGTAGTAGTAGTAGTAGTAGTAGTAGTAGTAGTAGTAGTAGTAGTAGTAGTAGTAGTAGAAATAGTAATAACCGTAGAAGTATAATAGTAATGTAAATAATAGTAGCGATAGTATGTAGGAATAGTAATAATAGTAATATTGATAATAATAGCAACTGTACGGTAAAAATCATAATTGTGAAAATACTAATAATATCAATATTAATGGTAATGGTTAAAGAAATAATAGTAGCAGTAAACTAATAGTAATATCAAAGATATACTAATAATAATGTAAATCGCAATAGTTATATCAATAGTATGATATTGATAGTGATCATGATAATAATATGGACTTTGTGGCAGATTACCTTCGTGCAAATCACGTTTTCTAAATAATATTAACAGTAAAAGTGATAGTAAGTTATTAGTAGATTAATTTTAACACTGTAATCGGGACTATCGCGACATAAAAACCAATGTGTTATTCCTTACCTCAAATGTACCGTTTTCTGTATCAGTCATGTCCCATAGAGTGTATTCAGAATCACGATCACCATTTTCATTGATCACAACCTGTCCATACAGTCCTGAAATACAGTTATAATAAAGAGAAAAATACAAACTCCTAAGTAGCAATTATCAGATATTTAAGATACCTCAATCCACAGATACATAGAGTTGAAGGCGTAGGGTCTACAGCCCCCGGGATTGCCTGGATAACTTCCGCCCCTTTTTTATATCAGTTTCTGGTCTACTGAAAACGCCTTTTAGAATAAATGAAAAGCTGATGTTTGATTAGTAATATTTGGAAGGAGCTTACAAAAGAAAATAATCTTTTGACTAATCTGTATAAGCACTAAAAAAAAGCCGATTTCGGAATATGCAAGGAAACATTTTCCTCATTTTATGTAAAGAAAATGCTGATGCAGGACGAAATATAAAAGCGCAGCTAACTAATACGATACGTTTTCGATAATTTCTTGACCTTTTCTAGGTATAGTATGTCAAACACTTTGAGTTTACATATATCAAGATGTATTTACCTTTAGCTAAATGGCCTGACTAGGTTCGCAAAAGCTGAAGACAAGTATGATATTATTTACCAAGTTAGTGCGAACTCTCATTGTGTCAATCAAAAGGAACAATGTTATTATTGAGGGAGAGATTTGAGCTGCTAACGAAATATTGTACGGAATTGATTTGAAGATAATCCGAACAATTTATTTAACAAAAATATCGGCCTTCCCGAATGTTGAGATGCGTTTTTTTTTAAACCAAAACTAAAAAAATTACTACATGCATGAAATGTTAAAACATTAATGTGGTATATCTAGTATAAGGGGGGGGGAGGAGGGGGCGGTGTACATCCCTGCCGTTTAAAGGCCAAGACAAAATGCAGCTGGAAAATGCTGGTTCTTCGGCACGTGGTACTGCCCAGGTTATTGTTCACCCCTCTCTCTCTCTCTCCCTGTGTGTGTGTGTGTGTGCGCGTGTGTGTGTGTGTGTGAGAGTGTGTGTGAGTGTGTGTGTGTGTGTCTCTCTCTCTCTCTCTCTCTCTCTCTCTCTCTCACACACGTGATCGATAGGACCCTATTACTGTCCACAGTTTACATTACTGACCAGTCAACATTTACAATACATTTAAGTGGAATGACAAGAATTCCCATTGCTTCTGGTCCGCTCAAAATCTTTGATTAAAAATGACATACAATTATTGATTACCTCCGTTTTGTTAGAAGTAGCGATCTGTCATCTGTCTTTATGAATATCTTCGTACTGGCGGCTAACACGCGATGCCTAGCTTCGCTATTCAGCTGACCACTCAAGGCAATCCAAATTTATATAAATATAGTTTAAAAATACGAAGAGAAGTGAATATCACGATTTACACGTACATCCTATCATCTATTTATCATTCATCATTTTAACGTAGAAAGTAAGCTTCATATGGCACGTTTCATGATTCCCCCCAGCCACAGGATATCATGAGACTGAGTTATACTCAATCAACATTAATTCTAAAATCGATTCCTGACCTGTGCAAATTTTCAGTGACGGAGAAACATAGTCATGCCAGCGGTATATCATTGTTTACACCTCTTTCTTGCAGGTTGTCAAAGATGTGGACCTAGGGGTAGGGGCATAATTATTTCGCACGAATATTTTTGCACGAATTTCAATTTTCTCGTTATAAATATGTGCGATATACCAAAGTCAGCGAGACAAAAGGACACAATCTTTTGTCGTTATGGTAACAAAATACATTAGCTTTTGTCATCAGAATATTAGATAAGGTACACAAATTTGGGGCACATCGATTCTGAATAAATTATGAGGATATTCTCTGACCATATTATTCATAATAGTATTGGTTATAATTCCATTTACCCATGCAAGCCTCACCAGCATAATTGCTGTTCTATCAACTATTGCCAGGTATCTATTTGCTCATGTGTGGAGAGTGGCAAATAAAAATGAATGTCTTGCCAAAATAACGATACTACCAAGATGGGAATCGAACCCTCAACCGGCCTTGGATAAAGGGCGAAGTGAACGAACCACTATACCACGGCACCTGGCAACTCGCATCCCGAATACAAGGATATTCAGGCACTTTATTGTCCAAATATGACAACAACGTTGCTCTTATAATTATCGTGACTTTAATAATCCGTCCCTTCCATCAGAAACGGTTCTAGAGGAGGTTTGGGGCTCAAGCCCCCACTCCACCCCCATAAACAAGATGTTGATTTCAAATTATTTCAAGCGAGGCACGTTTAGAAAATGAATGCAAAAACTCCAAAGTCCTCCTTCCCACAAAACCCCAACCCTCTCCAAACCTACGTATCGGACATAACCTTTAAGTGAAAGAATATTTGGGGACATTTTTGCTTGTTTAACACATGCAGTAATGAAATTGATATACATCGGGCAAACGAAGTGTAGTACGCTAATTGCTATAAATAAGTCCAATTTCAATTGGTCCCACATGTCTCAAGTGTTGTGTTTACTATTTCTTTGTTTGGTAAACAAATAGATCAAGATTCAGTGTTTCAGTATTTTAGTAGCCTTTCTTTCCAGATATCAAACATCTACTTCCCCCTTTTCACTCGCCTTTTCCACGTGTAACCTAAGATGTGTGCAGCACATCAGGTCAGCGTTCACTGCTGCTATCCTTCTCAAGAAATTTGACAGCTTTACACTTTACACTAATAGCATTCCATTTTGCATTATGTACACTACATCATTGACTTTGTCTTCCTGGTGATGATACAGCATGTTACGTATTATAATAATTGGTCGACTTCGACAAAGATACATACCACTTTCTCAAGTTAGCTCATTGATGACTGATTGACTGACCTATGATTTCACAAGGGGAATGAGGTCTGGAGGTTTTGGGAGTGGAGCTTAGCAAGTTTGAAAAAAATATTTTAAAATCTATGAAACATATTCAAAAGTTTACATATCAAAAAATGAGATGTCATGCAGGACTACACATCAACACTTACACTTGTATTTGGATGGCATTTTATGTATTTTGAACACGTGCCTAACGTTCCAATATTCGCTCTTGACCCCGATCTTCGCGTTCCTGTCTCTCACTCTGAATTCCCTCTCTCCCCCTTTTCTTTCTCTCTGTTTATAGATTTAAGACATACCGTAAACTTTTTTGCTTGTAACTTTCGCTTTTTCTTAGTTATTATGCTCGATATATGTGATTTGTTTTTTTATACAATCTTTGTTTTTAGTCATTACTCGATTTATATGTACTTTATACATGTCTAAATATGTATATATTAGAAGGGAAATAAATAAATCTAATCAAATCAAATAATCTTTGCTGTAAAAAATCACCCCAATCTTCCCCCCCCCCTCTTCTATCTCTCTTTCTCTTCCACGATCACCCTCTCTCTCTCCCACTGGATCTACCTCCCTCGATCTCGCTCAGTTTATTTATATCTTTCTTTCTCTTGTTTTGTCTTTCTCTTTTTCAAACCCATACTCTTTAATTTTTACCTTCGAATGTTCTATTCCACATCCTATGGGTCACAGCATGTCCATCGTAGACATCACCTCCTTCAGCTAACGTTTCATTGATAGCTAATGAGTACAGGATCATAACATCGTAGAAAGCTGAAGCTAGAAAAATATGCTGCAGTGTAAAATAAAGAAAAGTTCAAAAATCATTTCTAATGTGAGATTGGATCAGAGTATAACAAAATTATACTCATAAAAAGCTTCAGCTTATGCTGCCAAACAAGAAAAACTACAATTTTAATATATCATTATTCATTCGTGAAATTGGAAACAGAGAAGAATTAAGCCTTATGCCATTCAAATAGATTATCATTCTAATTTTGTCACATTATCATTACCATATATATATATTGTATTATCAAAATATTTCTCTCCCTTCGTCAACGTAATCGGCATGATCTTAAATATTTCGACTTCATGATTGTGGGCTTTTCCTCTCCGGAGGTTCATAATTATTTCCGAAATCAAAATAGCATTCAAAATTATGATAATGTAACAGGGTTTGTGATCCTTAAAATAGAATAGTGCTCTATTTCATTTCCGGATTAACGAACCATCTGCAAAACGAGTGCCACCCGTCCCTTCAGTATAGCATGCTCCTGTGTTTAAACATGGACCTAATAAGATATAAGGTCCATGGTTTAAATAACCGGATCATTCGTTTACCTTTCGGCAGTCGTGTATTTCAAAAGGTCGTGACCACTTTTTATCAGATTTCCGATTGATCGTGATAGATAGCAACATTGTCTGGAAATGCTATCGACAACTGTCCATACTGCAGTTCAAATATGAACTGATTTTTGAGAGTGTCATATTTCATTCCCGAGTAATTCTATCTTCAATGCCTACAAAATAAAGTAGCCGACCAATATCAAACGCCGACAAATTGTGCCGCCGCACCCCCTCGTTACAAGTGTTTAATTCTAGACATTACTGCACAAAACAGGTAGCCAATATTAAAAGCCCAAGACGCAAGAGTTGCGAATTAAAGTCAATTATCTATACCAATGCACTTACGGATCCACAACCTATAAGACGAGCTTTTGTATTTAATGTAATCAGGTCAAGATATATCTTGACCTGATTTATAAGTAAGCATTACTGACTCAATATAGGCCTGTTCTTATTATTAGGTAGACAGCACTACAGAATTAAATTGTAATTCAGGTACAATTTCAAGATACACTACTAGAATCGCATAGGATAAAATAGGATTCATTTAAGACTGATTCGATTTTGTCTCAAAATTCGAACATAATGTTAAACATACCAAGAGCACTGTATTTGATTTATTCAATAAATGATGTGTACAAACTGTATTTGCAAAGTTCAATAAATCTTGTTACGGCAATATCTTGATCCAATGCAATTATGAAAACTGTTGACAGTCATTTTTGTTAGAGTCAGAGCAGAGAGTAATAAATAATGAGAAAAGAAAATAAGCTAGGGGCAGAGAGCAAAGGAGAGAAACGTAAAAAAGGCAGAGTCAGGGGAAGAGAAAGAGGGAGAAGTGGAGAGGGAGAGAGAGAAATATTGAGAGAGGGAGAGAGCGATAAAATAGATTAAGGCAAGGAAGGGAAGAAAATAAAACAGAGTAAAAGAAGATACTGGTAGACAGATGAAGGGAGGGAGCAAGAGACAGCGACAGACAGAGAAAAAGGTAGAGAGGAGAAAAGAATGACAAAATGAAATATAGAGAGAGAGAGCATGCATGATGTCAACAGGCTTGCCATGTGAATATGAAGCCTAATATAAAGACAAACAAATCTTATAATTTCTTTAACCGCACTTTGTGTGGATTTTTGAAAGAAATTAATATCCTTGATATTGCTCTAACTGTATCGCGTCCATCGACAGGCGAAATCGATCTTAAAATTTGAATAGAGTTGCGCTATTTCGTTAAACAAGGAGAATATACCATCGACTGAAAATATTTAAGAAATATATTTATGTAATGACAAAATACAACAGCGTCTTGCGGTTGGGAAGTATGATAGCGTAATGGAAAGAGACAAACATGAATTGATGGGGAGAATCTGTGCAAACAAAGTCTTACCGAGCTTCTGTCATGATCCATCGTGATATTATAGTTCATCTCTCTTCTCAAAATAACCTCCTTCTCAAAATCCTTGTAAACAGACGAGGTTGGTTCAAATACCCTGATCGTCATCAAAGCTTCGTATGCTTTCTTCGCATGCTCGTCGCGGTCGTCTCCCTGTTTGGAAGATGTTTTGCAATCAACGAAATGAAAAGGATCATTATAACTTACAATGACGTGAAAGTCAAAATACGGAGTCATATTTTTACTGAACAAGACAAACGGCTGCTTCCCTTTTATGCCTACGCCCTAAATTCAGTATAGGAAATGGATGAAAAAATTTGTGATATATCACAGTGAAACAAAAAGCCCATCCCTTGTGTTACGTGAGAAATCGCAATGGCAAGGCTAAAACTTTTAATTTCAGAAACCGACCTCTAAAAACAAACTGTGGAAGTAGTCTAGTGGTTTAAGCTTTTGACTTGAAATTGAAAGGTCGTGGTCCAATCCCCGAGACGGCACAATGTGCTTTGTCAAAGCATTAATCTACATTTACCATTCGATACCCAAGAAAGAAATGGGGACCCGGTAGGATGACGTAAGCATTTGTTTTAGTAACTGCCCTTCACGGTGACCATATGGTAGGAATACTCTCAAGGGAGTGAAGATGGTGCACATTGTGCGCGAAGGAATCCGATTACAGGGGTACTGATATCTGTAAAGCGCCTAGAGACGAAATTCCGTATTATTAAAGCGTTATATAAATCTAGATTATTATCATTGTTATGACCTTTGACCTTTGAACCTTTGCTGAATGTATTTTTTGTTGTTGTTGAAAAGTGTAATAATTGGAGCTTTGGAAGAAATGATTTCTTTTCACGAAATCGTGTAAATTCAGACATTGTACAATTTTATAGAATATTGGAAGACGAAAAACAAGGACTCTCAGTGAACTCTAGGACATTATAGGGATTGATCTTAAGGTCGGTTTGGAACATTTTTAACCAGAAAAAATCCTAACCCGACTGGTCATGGTAATGGAGAAAAAAAAACCCTCCTTCATATTTTGACAGCTCAACGAAACTGCTCCGCCAGTATTGAAAAAAATGTGCCGGTTCAAGGGTGAAAACGTGTCATGTCTGATCTCATAATCTTCATAATATCTCCCTGTCTTTTTTTTTTTCTCTCTCTCTCTCTCTCTCTCTGGTTCTCTCTTTCTCTCACTCTCTCTCTTTCTCTCTCTCTCTCTCTCCCTCCCTCCCATACATATAATTATATACATGTATCTCTCTCTCTCCCTCTTCCCATTTTCGCTCAATTTTATGACGATGAATTCGGCACCCCGACACCTTTTTCACATGCTCCACCACCCATGGGTTCTAACTTCTAGGGAGGCCCTATCGTGCTTTGAGAAGGTGTCATCTTGGCATATATTATGTCTGACCACATGTAATCATAATTGTTGGATGGAGTAGAGCACAACAAACCCGTGCCCTCTCGACCCGAAATGCATACCTTCAATACAAAACAATAGCGACAACGACAACAACAATCACCACCACCCTCAACAACAAATTGTGCTTTCATCTTATGATGGATTATGGCCCTCTCAATTTGAGACTTTAAAAATCCACCTGAAAGATGTGATCACGTGTCTATTAACTTATCGGTGATTTTGTT
>BEXV01000679.1:20271-41182 GCA_003118195.1 Hemicentrotus pulcherrimus
CCCCCCCCCCCCCCCTGTCAATAACTATACCACCGGTGGGGTGTGCATGCAGAAGACTTTGAAAATGATACCTCAACAGTTTATGTTTGGTCCATACCAATGGCAGATGGAATAGTAAAGGGAAGTACCCCCATAACCTCTCACCCCCCCCCCTTCAAAAAAAAAGGGAGCCAGACAAAGAAAAAGGTAGCCAGAAAAAGAAAAAGGTGAGAAGAGAAGTAACAAATTATACTCACTTCACTGCAGCAAAAATATTCTCTCCCTGAGGCGTAATGGTACAGCCCTCTGTGGCTGAGTTTGAGGCAATGAAAACTGGAACTTTCTGGGGTTCATCCCTGGAAAATGAAAAACATTAACTTAATCAGATTTAGCCGGAACAATAGATCTAAACACTTTCAAACAATGAATTCACACACACACACACAAGCTTTAGTAGGTTTGTGATGCCGCAAATCACCAGACCATTGCTAATGAATGAGTAAATGTTTAGAGAATTAAGAGGCCATTACAAAATAAATGTCCACCTGCAGAGACAAGAGAGAATCAAAGTTGTGTTGCATGAAGATGCATTTAATGGGGTTCTCTTTTTGATAAAAATGAATGATGTGCTTTTAGTCTATTTGGCAGCAGAACCTGTGCAAAATAAAAATGTACATTTGCTGTGTGCAATCCAAAATGTTGATCAGCAATACAGTAGAACATCAAAGTATAGTCTTGGCTCTCTGGAAAAAAAAAAATTCTTACAATCTCAAAAAAAGTGATATTATCACATTTTTCCTCAAGAATATCAGATTTTTCAGTTACGAGTATAAATAAGTTATGGACATTATATCATTTTTGTAAAGTGCAATAATGGTGAAGAATTGAAAGTTGAAAGAGTCTTCACACTGAAGAGGTTTTCTGTTTCCTTGCGGTGGCCTTAACTCATATCCTGCCATGAGACTGCTAGCGGGCTATTGTTATAGTGCCGTGTGCACGCGAGCGCGCTAATGATTGATTGCTACGTTCATGCAAGCGAGCTACCGCCTGTCTGCTTTGTGCACGCTAGCATGCATATGAAATAACAGTTATTGTTACTTCCCATTGCACCGTGCTGAGTGCTTCTGCAGCGCTATTGAAAGTACCATCGCGTGCATCAGATTATCGGCTTTCGATTACGCGTCTTTGTCTACAACAGTCAGATTGGATTTTCATGAGTAATTTAGCGATTTGTTTTTGATATAATATATCATCATTATGCCTCCCCATCGCAAGAAACGGGTATGCTTCATTGTGTGCACTGAACACATTTACTACATACAGAAACCANTAAAATAAATATATATTATAGCATGGTATTTATTTATTCAGGAAAAATAGGGATTTTATATTTTTCCTATTGAAAATAAAAACTTATAAAAAACAGTTATTGACGAGCCTGAATAGCTATTCAAGATGGCAACTTTCATGACTCTCACATTAGACAACAACCGTCTCGAAAAGGCTTGACAAAATATCATTTATTGACAAATAGAAAACATGATTGTTTTAAAATTGAAAATAAAACACAATTGAAGACGGAAATACGAATGTACATGTAAGTAGTACTTTTCTTAACAAAATATTACGTTTAGAGCAGTTTTTTAATGCGAAATTCGTGCCGGTTGGAAGCACTGTATTACAGCAGGAGTGGGCAGAAGTCCTTCGTGCTGGTCGGGCCCGGCCGGCTGGCCGGCCGGTGTGGCTATAACGATGCTTGCTATTATATTACCGAACCCCGAACCGAACCAAGTTCGGGTGAAAAATTGCCGAACTCTGCCGAACCGAACCGAACACGAACATAGCGTCTGACTTACAGCACTAATTGAAAGTACCATCGCGTGCATCAGATTATCGGCTTTCGATTACGCGTCTTTGTCTACAACAGTCACGATTGGATTTTCATGAGTAATTTAGCGATTTGTTTTTGATATAATATATCATCATTATGCCTCCCCATCGCAAGAAACGGGTATGCTTCATTGTGTGCACTGAACAAATTTACTACATACAGAAACCATATGAGACGATGGATTGCTTTGACAACTCACTGATATAGTGCTTATTTACCTAAGCAAAATTACAAATTCATGAAATGATATTCGTATCAATGGAAAGAGGGTGATATTTCCTACAACTTTTATGTACAAAGTTTGTTTATACAACATACGAATGAGAAGTTATAGTGGATCAAACATAGTAAAGATTTAAAAAACACGCACTTGAACCAACCCTAAAATAAACTTGGCACACAGTGGGATTCGTGGCTGGCACAATAGGGATTAGCACTGTGGCACTGGGTGCATTGTATGGGTGGCAGCTTAAGAGTTAATAGAGAAATATGACTGAGGTATACTGCATAGTACATTAAAGTAGTTAAAACTAAATTACCTATAGTACCCCAGGTGATGTTGTTTCTTCTCATCTCCTACAAGCACTGTCTGAAACTCTGGAGGGTCGTAGAAGAACCTATGGTGCAATAAATAATTGGGTCTCTGACCTTTGACACATTTCAACCAGCCTGCCATGACATCATACGGACCTCCAAGCGCCAAGCCAATATCTTCCTTTAGTGCTTCTACAAAAGAATATAGGAGTAGAAGAGTCAAGCAAACTTCCCAAAATTGTAATTTTTATGAATTAAAAAAAAAGGGGGAGTATAATTTGAAGCACGACTCAAAAAGATTAGCAAGAGCATGAACCATGTAAAGGCTAAAACCTCTTAAATCTTAATTTATCTTTTCAAATAACAGAAATTTAAGGAAATATTGTAACTAGTCCAAATATTGATCTACTTGTCTCTTCATGACCAAAAGTCCATAAATTTCCAAAGTAGGCCTATACCCAGCAGTAGACACTCTATAAGTGAAAACTAATACCAACAACAAAACAAGAAATACCAAAATCAAATGCTAAAGACAGGGTTGAAAGGTTTCCATCAGTCCTTTCAAGAAATCTTACTCAATCACTAATCTACTTCTCTACTGAATGGTATAAAGAAAATTCCTTTTCATCTACAAGGTGTAAGAGAGAGCTTGTATAATTACCTGAAGGTTTAGCTGAATTGATGCTCTTACAGTAGTCCCAGAAATCAAAGAAATCTTGAGGCATCTCAACTTTGAACTTTAACCTCAACTCTTCTCGGATATCTATGTTTGGAGGAGTACCAGGGTTCTCATCAGCATCTAGAATAGTAAATATGGAAAGAATAGTCATACTAAGATATTAAAGTTATGACTAATTGTATGCATCCAAATGCTTAATTGAATGATTGCAACAACTTGTTTGAACACTTGTTTTGTTTTGTTTTAATTAAAAAAAAAAAGACACTTATGCATACTTAATTCAAACACAACTATTTGGCTGTTTCCCATACAAACTCTTCTCTATGGTCCCACAAACTTTATCTAATTCATTTCAAATTTATCTTCACACTTATAAATCGTTATACTCCTCCAACAGAACTCATGTAGAGATATACCTTCATTTTCAATTGGACAAGTTTCCTCCAACTCTTCTTCAAGCTCTTCAGTTCTGCTAGGGAGCTGATTCTGCTCTTCACAATCTGCTTCTTGATCTTCAGACAGTTTTTGACGTTTTGGTGGTTGACTTGTCAAATCCTGTGATATTTAAAAAAAATAATAAAAACAGAGAAATAGATTACTGATTAGGTTCACATGACATTGTACTATTTCCTGCATGGCGAGTTGGCTTGAAAGCTCAAATAATATTATGGCAATAATGGCAACAAATAAGCCTATTTATTATCACATCGTAAAATATTATAATCCAGAATAGTTCTTTTAACACACATGACTCTTGTGAAGTTGTGCCTTTTTTAAAATAAATTTCATTATTCAAGTAAAGACTATTCAAAAGGCTATACGATTACGAATATGCGAATCATCAGGGCGCATATAATGCCACAAACTAAAACATCAAATCAATTATTAAACATATCAACTCAACATCATTAATGATTATCATATTATCGTCTATTCGTTCTGATTATTACCGATTCATCCTCCTCCGAGGCCGAGTCCTCTTTTGTTTTCCTTCCGGGATGTTTGAATTTCTTGAGATGCTCCTCACTCTTTCGGTAACATTTCGCTCCATATTGACAGTCAGGCTTCTCTGCCATGTCAGTCACTTCAATAGCCTCTATATAGTCTAGGCTAATCTTTGTAATTATTAGCACGAGTGGTCAACACAATAATTGCCCTTGGATTATGATCTGAACAACTTCAACATTCATGTACTGTACATGTGTACTGTACATGTTTACTGTGAGCTCGAGCAAAACAATCTAGGCGCGCGCAATATTCAATACATAGCCATTCTACAAGGATTAACCATTATTGATTAAATTATAAGATTAATTTCATTGAATTAAATTCAGATTAAATCATTGATTGTAATTTTTGAATTTAATTCAATTGCTTAATAAAGTGTTTTACAAGAATATAAGATTACAAAATAACCAAATATATCACGATAGTATTCAATAATACCTTATTAAAGACTTGGAAAAGGTCACTTGCTTTTATGGTCACCTGATTGATCCAAGACCGTGTCGTTGACGTCATAGTTGCCTGGTTTCTGTCAACAGTTTTCTCGAGGATACGGGAAAAGGACGATTATATTTTCAGCTAATTCTTACAATCACGCATAATGGTTCGTATATTACTTGGTGTTTTTGAATTTGTTTATGTTAATGAATTAATGAATGTGTAAATTTTGAAAGTCTTGATGCCGATATTTGCTATTTTTGTAAACGTTTTTCATCATATCCGTATACAGTCGTAACGAAACTGTACAGAACGTAGCCTAGTGGCACTAGCGGCTAGCGCACCTCGCCTCGCGGCTTCCATGCCCTAAGATACGGTAGTTTGTACACTTACTACAATGTACGTGCCAGTATTAAATGATGTACAGTACGATGAGTAAAAACTTAAGGGCAGACATGTCGTGGGCCTCAATACCACTACCAGTCTGCATATTATGCATGCAATTGCAGAACAGTGAATGTGGGTTGGGATTAAGCTAAGGCAAGGCTTCTTCTTTGTCGTTGTTTTCTTCTTTGTCTTCTTCGTCTTTTTCTTTTTCTTTGTCTTTTCCTCCTGAAGTCCTCTCCTTTTCCTTTGTCTCCTTTTTTCTCCTTCTTTCTCCTTCGTCATATTCTCCTTCTTTCCCTCCTCCTTCTCTTTCGTTTTCTTTTTTTCTTCTCGTCTTCGTCTTCTGTACCGGTATGTGACGACAGATTGTCTAAACCATGTAAAAGACACTTGTGAATTATATTTGTTTGATATGTATTAGCCTTTAGTTTTGGGTTAGGTTAAATGTGTCAAAAGATGCGAATGATACTGTTATGTTAAGTTTATTTAGGGCCAGGTTAGTCTGGTAATCAAGTTAGAATATGCTGATTGATGTACTATTACCAGTCTCTCTTATTTTTATGTAACAGATTATATCATGCTTTGTGTGGTTTTGAATAAATGAACTGAACTGGTTTTGGGATTAAGTTTAAAGTTAGCAATCGAAATAAAGCTGAAAATTGACCGATGAACGTCACCTGAGCTGAGTAGATATTAAATATTATATTTACGTCAATGGATGCTTTTCCATGCATCCAGTTTTGTCTATTCATTGGTTTTTAGACATGCCCAAGAAGCCCCCATTTTAATAATTTGTAGTGCATTCATTTTAGCCTGACTCCAAGTCTGCAGAGAAGGTAGCAGTGAAGGTCGTAGCAAGATGCCGACCCTTCACAGATACAGAGAAAGAGAAGGGTGCGTCAAGAATAGTCAAGATGTCTGGAGACAAGACTACATTGCAGAATCCACAACAGGGTGGTACTGGAAAGGTTTGTCAATTTTAGTCAGATTTTAGCACTTTTATTTTTATGATTTCAAAAGTTTCCAAGTCTTCTGCTACTGCTGATTTTCCTTCATGACCAGACATAATTAAGTTGCCTAAGACACATTTACTTCAGAAAAAAATAATTCTTTTCTGTTGAATATTTTCTATATAGTACTTGATCAGTATAAAATTTAAAATACCTTGATATTTATCAGTAATACAATAATGAATTCACCCTAATTTAGCAACAATTTGTTTTGCCTTCTCAGTGGATTTTGTATGTATATTGTTGCATTTTCAAATTGAATGTAACAGAAGTTTTGAGAAATACATTTATCTTTCACCTCTGTTTGAAAGAATATCATTTCCATAATTTGTTGTATGTCTGTATTCTCTAGTCCTTGTTTATTTGATTGTAGCAATGAATAATTTTGTTTTGAATACAGGAGTCTGCAACTCAATATTTTATTAACTAGTATCTGATCACCTTTGTGTCTCTTTGATCACAATGTAGGAAGCTGTTTTTGCATTTGATGCTAGCTACTTCTGGGACACAAGAACTGTGAGTAATTTGTACCCTTACAATATACATTTATAGTTCAAACTACTTGAGTGAGATCATCATAGCTTTTAAGTGAGAGCTTTAAGAATGACTGAATTGATTTTTTTTATAAACCTCCGGATTCTATTCCGCAGATTCAGTTCAATGTTTAAAAAATAGTGGCATGAGAAACACAATTTGAAAAAAATATAGAATTATATGAGAGATTGAGGTGAAAATGTAGATTGTTGCTAAAGAGAATATTAAAAAAAAAGGAATATGAGAGGAAAATTATCACAGCGTGAAATAAAGAGTAGAACATTGAAAGACATTACATTTTCATTTATGCATACAAATGTAAGATAGCATGGATTTATGTAAGAACTTGATTACAGGCTACATACTAGGCATTTCATTCTTTTAAACCTATAATGCTTCAGAGTTTTTTAACAGTTTTAATGAAAAATATTTTCCTGCTCAATTAGCAACAATTATTTGTATTTTCCACTCTTTAATTGTTTAACAAAAACTACAAAAAATTAATTTGTTCATGAAAATAATGCTTATAAATTTCACTGTGCGTTGCCAGTTTAGAGATTTCATTGATTATTTTCAATTAAATTACTGATACCCATAAATAAGATAATGCAACGCAATAGAAATGGACTAAAAACTTTGAATCACTTTCGCAATTTCCGCTCATGCACAATTTGTGATTGAGAGCAGTCTGGATCAAAAGATATACATAAAATATTACTAAAAGTTGACACACAAACTAAACTTTGTACAAACAATGATGGAAAGGTTGATTGAGTGTGAAAAAATGACCAAGAGATGTTCCAAATACATTTCTGTGCTTCTGACATATACTTTCATGCATGGTGTTGTTTTTTGTTTTGTTCTTTCTGTGCAGAGTCTAATATACAAGGAGCAATGTGAGCCCCTATTGAAGAGAGCCATGGAGGGATATAACGTCACTATCATTGCGTTTGGTCCAACAAACAGCGGCAAGACCCATCTCATGTCTGGTCCTATGGAAGATCCTGGCCTTGTTCCTATGGTAACGGCAGTCTTCATTTTCTTTCCATAAGACACAATTTTACTTGCAGACATTTTTGTTCTACATAGGATGCATGTACGCATCCATTCTACATAGAATGCTTGTACGCATCCAAAGCCACGTCATTTCCTATTACAGTATATACTTGTATACTTTAGATTAATACGAACATTCATAATAGGATATTTTTAATACAGATTCTCAAAATATGTGACTCAAATGTTGTTAATATTTGCTTTCTTATACATAGTTGTAATACCTGAGTATGCATATGATATGCATGTGATCATAACATGTATGATAATTCCCCAACTTCTTTTTATTCCACTTGTAACTGATGATCTGTCCCTTGTTTTGTGGTTTTCAGATCAATCGAAGTCTCTTCAAGCAGATCAAGAACTCCAAGAATCAGTTCCTTATTACAGCATCGTTCCTTGAGGTAAGAAGCCACGTAACAGTCTAAATAGAACTTTAGTAGTGCCTACAAGGACACTTATATCATGAACTTGTACACATGTATGGTATCTTTAAAAATGAAGTACTCAAAAGGGTAGATTTGCATTGACCAAGATAAAATATCGTAGTTAAAAAGAGCTTTGTACGAGCACTGACATGTAGAGGTCATCATCTGGCTTTCAGTGAAAAAGAGGAATTTTTGAATACTTGTCTGGTGCTTAATTTGTTAAAGCATGCACTTCATCAACAATTGCCTCTCATTACCCAGGTGTAGTAGTAACATTCATTCTTTGAAATGAAGGTTATGGACAGTGCACCAATGATGGCTGATGGCTCATAACCCCATCATCACTCATCATCCATCCCTCACCATCATAAAAATAACTTTTTGAAAACACACATGGGTGGTATTCTGGTAGCGCGTACTAAGTTAGCACGTACTAAGTTAGTCCACACTTTTATAGAGTACCGGTTGCCAACTCATTTACCCTGTACAGATTATTTTATTCCTTCAATGAAAAGTGTCCACAAAACATGATTTTGCAATGAAATGGGGAGAAAAAGATAATATGAGTAGAACTGAATTTCAACAAAGTCTTTGGTGGATTATCTTTGTCATGAGTATTGAAGTAGGAAGATGAAACCTAGCATTCCATAGAAGTGTGAACTAAATTTTATGTTGAGTCTGGACTTAGTCCGGGCTTGATAGAGAATACCACCCAAAGAGATGAAATTGAGGATACATGCTCCTCCTAATTTAATGTGATTATTCCTGAATTGTAGCACTTTCTGATGATGATAGTTTTCATTTTTCTTTCTTTTGCATCTATATAGGTGATGGATGAACACATGACTGATTTACTGAACCCACACACAGATGATATGCAGATCAGACAGCATCCTCAGATTGGAATGTAGGTAGTGTTTGATTAGATGAAAAATACAGTTGAGAATTTGAGGCATTGACTGCAATATATCCTATGAAAGATTGAACTTTACCGTTAGCGAGCTGTGAATCTTATGAATTGTTGTTCATTTGCCTGCTGCTTAATAATTATTTCTTTAGGGAAATGGGTAATGTGCCAGACATAGGCGCGATACGAGAATTCAGTTGTATTACTGTTATTATTATGTGAAAAGTGACATTTTGGTATAAACCTTGCTTTTCAGATTTGTTGATGGTCTGTCGGAGCTGGTGGTGAAGAGTGGTGAAGACTTGTCTCGATACTATGACCAGGGTAGCAGGGCTCGCAAGATGGGTGCTGCTGATATCAAAGCACATAGGGCAAGGTAAGATTGAGCTTTCTCTCTCTCCTTACTCCACTCCCCTGTCCTCTCCCCTCTCCCCTTCCTGTTTCTCTCCTCTCCCCTCCCTGTTTCTCTCTCACTCCTTTGTTAGTACTTGTACTTTACTCTTCGTCTGCCCTCTTTCTTTGACCCTGCCCATCCTGTTTAATACTCTGCCTGTCTCTCTTCTTTCACAATGTGAGGTTGCATTCTGAATATAATCTTGTGTTTTATGTTAGTAAAACGATATTAATTGTCAGAACAATTCAAATTAACGCTAATTCATTGATTAATGTCTGCGCATAGCTGGCTGTGTTAGCGTAAAGTTAAAAGAGACATCTGTGCAATTACCACCAGTGATGTTAGTTCTGTGCAATTTGAGTTTGTTATGACAACTAACATAATTTTCCTTTATTAAGAAAAATAACCTCGTTTTCAGAATACAGCCCAGGCCTGCTTCACCCTCTTACATTTTCTCCCTTTCACCCACAGTCTCGACTTTTCATTGACTCTATTCTTGTCTTCTTTCTCCAGGCTTTCTAATTCTCCATCTCTGTCTCTCATCAGCTGTCCCCTTTAATGACTGCCTCTTGTTCCTTAGTACTATTTTTCAATGTGTTCTCCGTTTGTTTACTCATTGGATTTCTATCCTCCCTCGTTTCTCTATCTATCTCCTTTTCTTCCACATTTTGTTTTCATTCAACATAGAAATCATTCTCACTTTTCATGTGAATGTGTTGTTTGATTGATTCATTCGACACATAATTGTCCATTACAATGATCCTCAACTCATTGTGATATTTTTCCCCTAGGGCTCATGGTATCTTCACTATCAGTGTCGAGCAGAGAGGCGGTGACGGAGGAAGAGGACTGAGGAGCAAGATTGTTTTGGCTGATCTTGCAGGTATATATCAATAGATGCCTGAATGTTTACTCTGATCAAAAATAGGATTAGCTTTAGTGTTTTACATTTTTTCCTGTGGTTGATCGTTCATAGATGATTTCTAAAATGTAGGGAAAATGTACTGAAATTAACACTGTATAATCTGCACCCTATTTTTTAGCCTGTGGGAAAAAAATGAATATGGAAACACTTTAAATATCACCAATGTTACTGGCTTTTATGACAAAAAAGAAAGCCAATGGAAAGAAAGAAAGAAAGAAAGAAAGAAAGAAAGAAAGAAAGAAAGAAAATGAATGCCAATACCACTGAAGTTTGAGAAAAGATGAGAGATGGAAAGAAGAAGGTATTCAACTTTTTGACTGAATATCATGACATACTAAACTTGAATAAAAAACCTTTCTTCTTTGTCATGTCTTTACATGTGCATCTGTTTGACATTTTACAGTCCTTGTTTAGTTTTGTGCATTTCAACATACATTGGATTCGTATTACATATATAAGCTTTGTTCCTCAGACTTTGATTTCAAACTATCAGTTTTTGTTTTATGTTTCAGGTTCTGAAAGTGTTCAGAGTAAAGACAAAGGGTAAGCACTTCATCTATATAGGTATTTTAGTGGCTTAATGAAGTAAATTTATTTAGGTTCAAAAGGACCATAGTCACACTTTGTATATATACTACAAAGAAAAATATTTATGCTTGAATTTATAAAAACATTTTGAGACATGTTTGTAGTAGATTTGGGAATCAAAAGATAGATGTTCAGAAGTTAATCTGAGTCTCAAATACTTTTATATGAAGTGTTATTATAAAAAAAAAGGGGGGGGGGAATAAATTATGTGTATGTCAAAGCTGTCTTCCATCTGAATGTGGTCAAAGCATCTTCAACAAAAGTAATTGATGTGGTGAGAATGCATTGTGCAAGGAAGTTACATAATTGTTTTATTTTTTGTTTTGTCTCATTTCATCTCTCTTCTCAGACTTGGTGCCCTAGGGGACGTGATAAGTGCCCTGGGTGATCCTCGTAAGAAAGGGGGTCATGTCCCTTACAGAGAGTCAAAGGTCACAAGGTTACTTCAGGTACGTCAGCTCTCTCTTTCTCTATTACAAATATGCTTTTGAATGTGCAATAATTTTCACAGATTTCTTAATGTAGTTCATGATAATATTTTGTTAATAACATCTCCTAATAGGCCATTTTCATGATTTATGCAAGTTTACATGGCAACAAGCTATTACATTCACCTGTTAATTGAATTGTCTCTATGTGAATTGCATCCTTTAAAGGCAGGCTTTACTACTTTAGCAAGAAGGGATTAGACCACCCAGCGAGCCAGCGAGGTCACTGTGACAGGTGGCTTTCTCATTAACTCGGCTCTCATTTAACATAAGAAAAATAGGATCTTGGGGGACCAACAGGCACCGATTGGGGAAGTTTTCTATAAAGAGGGAGCAAGTTGCTACAAGTAGGACAGTGTGCCTTTTATTTTTGCTATGTACGACAATGTTATGGCTTGCCATATCTAACAACACATGCTGTATGTAATTTGCATTCTGACCATTATAATTTTATTATCCATATCAGGTGAATGAAAGAATACGTAATGAGGCCCTTCACAAAAATGGCCTATATAAATGAAACTACTACAAGCTAGGCAGTAAGAAATGACCATGCTCTCTCCAATCAATATATGTTATCATGTGAGTATAAATTTGATGTTATATGAATCGTCTATATCCCAGGATGCCCTTGGAGGTAACGCCCACACTCTGATGTTTACGACCATCTCTCCGTCTGATACCTGCTACAACGAGACTCTGACTACGCTTCAGTACGGTCAATACTGCAAGAACGTTATCAATCATCCAGCAATAAATGTGGTATGTCATCTAGTCTTCTTGCTCATCTCAACACATTGAACATGTTTACAACGCTTATAGGATAATGATCAGTAATATGCATATCCTAAATTGTATATAATCTTAAATTTATGTAAGTTGTGTTGAAATGTATTCATTAAGCTTTTGCCTTTTTTTCTTTATTGTTTTAGTTAAACTATCGTATTTGGTATCTGAAAGATAATGCATGTTATTTCAACAACTGGTCAAAAATTAAACGTTTTTAACTCCTTTTTGTTGGTAGGATGATAGTGAACGGCTGACCACTCAGCTTCGTGAAGAGATCTCACGTCTGAGAGAGAAGCTGACCGGTACATCACTCACTGAAGCAGGCAGCAAAGAGGAGGTGGCCAAACTACAGGTCAGTCAAAATCAAGATAGATCACTGTCTGCTGCTTATGATCCATATTAATATTACTAAAATTATATGATAATATAATAAATTATAATATTTCAACATAAAAAAATATGAAATATTCAATCATGCCATCAATATTGTGAATTCAGCAATGATGCATGAGAAAACGGTGAAGTCCTTTTAATTTCCCAGTGGGCCAATAATTTGGGATAAAGTTAATACATGATGGTGGTTTATACACAACTTTGTTTACAGTATGTACATTTTTAGTGTTTTAAAAGTAGTTGTAGCCTTGTGTTTTATTTTCTGCAATGTGCGTCCTTGTGCCAAAGCAGGTGGACAATTCAGCATAGAACCGTAATATTCTACATTAAGGCATATTAGTGTGAAACATTGTTTTAACTGGGGTTTTTTTTGCCTTCAACAATTTAAATTCTTTTAGCATTAATGCATTTTAAATGACTTCTATTCTCCTCTTGCTTCTACCAATCAGGATTTGATCAAGGATCTCCATATTGCTAAGCGTCAGGGGTGGGAGGAGAAAGAGAAACTATCAACTCAGTATGAAGAGGAGAGAAGAGAGAACCTGGCCAAGAAGGTATAGTCACACAAACATTAACTCTTTGGTCCCTTTCTTCGCTTCTCTGCACAGTCGCACGTTTGCCACATGTGCAATTTTGCACAAAACAGTAGGCACTAATTGACTGAAGGATTACTTTGTGCATCACAATGGCTTTGCAATATTACCCATATATATCCGGTCTTGATTAGCTCCATGATAACCCTTCTAACATAGGTATGAATTAATCTTATCTATAATAATTCCAGATATATCCAAAGAAAATTCCTATACATGAATAAGACATAATAAGATTAATGTTACGGTAGACATTTATATCTACTGACAAAACTTAAAATTTGTGCGACCAAAATTGCTCATAGACTTCTCCAATTGTCACAAAATACTGTGCACCTAAAATGGGTTGATATTATGATGACCAAAGATAAAATGAGATGTTTTTTTTGTTGTCTTTTCCTGACAGGGTATCTTGCAATGGGTGATGGCTGAGAGTGTACATAGAGACAACAGAGAGATGCAGGAACGCATCTTACTCATGCAGAAGGAAAAAGATCAGGTAAGATATACAAAAAGAGAGAGAGAGAGCAGTGGTGGATGATGAGGGATGGAGGGCCTCGATGGATAAGTGAGCCATGGCTATTATGGCGTGCAGAGAGATGAAATATCTTCTATATGGTTCAAGAGTCACTGTCAAGGTTTTGCTTTTTACTTTTTTCCCTCAATAATAGGTTTTGACCAGCTCAAGTGATTGTCTCTACTGTGCATTTTAAAATATTGAAATTTATTGGCCATATTTACTTTTCTTTCATGTTTCCATTTTTCATGTGTTTTTTTTCTTCTCTTTCTATATCTTTTTGTAGCTGCAACATGAATACAAAGAGAAGCGTTCATTGGTTGATCGACTGAAGGAAGAACTGCAAGCCAAGATTGTGGACTACACCAATATGGCTGAAAGTGGTAAGATTCTTAAATAATTACTAAAGCTTTCTTCCAGTTTTAACAATTATTATTGTTTGTTTGGCATTTCAAACAAACAGTAGAAGGTACAATAGAAAAGTATGAAAGAATAAAGTTGGCTTGATCACTAGCTGCTGCACCTCACGAAGTTGCCTGGAAGAAATAAAGGAATGTGAAATTCCTATAACCCCTAAGTCTTTTCTTCTTTCTCCAGGAAATGCAGCAAAGATATAGAAATATAATTAAACAATCATATTATTTCTACCCCCTCCCAACCCCCTCCCAACCCCCTCCCCTCATTCTACATTATAAACTAGCCCTCTAAAAGCCCCCTCAGAATAGGTTTGAGTCCTTTTAGTAAAACTGTATTTATTGTAAATCGACTCTTTAATTTTCTTATTCTGTTGAGCTGTATATCCAAACACGTTGGACGGTAGAATGATTTATAAAGCTACTTCTGTGTTTGTTTCTTCACAGGAAAGGGGAGTGACTCCGAGACCAAGGCTAGAGTGAATGCTATCCATGAAGTGAAAGAAATGATCAAGAGAGAAAGCGAGCATCTCAAAGATGTCAAACAGAGACTCAAGGAGCTTCAGGAAAGACAAAAAAGAGAGAAGGAGGTGAGAGACAGGGAGAAATATATTCTTTAAATCTGTGTTGTACTTGACCTCTTGACCTGTGCCTGTAAATTTATTCTTAAAATTACCTATTCAATTAAAGACCCTAGTAGTTTGATATGTCCCTTGTAAGCATGGTAAATGCATATTTCTTAATTTCTTCCAAAGATTTTGTTATTTCTCCTCTGCCTCTTCATAATCATAACTTTTCTCCTATCCTACATGTACTCCACTCTTTCACTGTTGTGAGTTTTTATATACCGGTATTTGTTATTGTCTCTAGTTTTTTATCTGCATACCCACTCTTAATCTCATGGGCCTCACATGAAAGGCCATTACATGACCTCAAATTTGAAAGGAGAGGAACAAATCCAAATATAGATTACCAATCGTACTATTGATAAGTTCTTGAAAACCTCTATAAGCTCTGAACTGTTCATGATGTATTATCTACCAATCTATGAAGGAAAAAAAAAAGATTTATCATGGCATGTAAGGATATTTACCCTCATTTTATTTTCATTCTTATGAGCAGGACATGAGAAGCCAGCATGCTGATTTGCATCACAACTCTGACCTGCGTCGTCTGGCCCGTGCAGAGGAGCGGAAGCGCATGGAGGCAGAGCATGCCCTCTCACTAGAGGAAGAACTGGAGAGAATGCGTATGGAGATCGATCATCAAAAGGCAGAGATTCAGGTACGATTTATTCATCATTCATGACAGTTACTTTAAGTGGTGAAACCGCTCTGAATTTGAAAGAAAATTTTAATACTATTAGAAACAATAGGTTACAAAATAATTATAGTATCATTATAAGTATATAATCATTATATCATTATATTGACAGCTAGACAGACAAGTCGACAAAATCAAAATTTAGTTAGTTACAGTTTAGTATGCTAGTCTCCCTTGTATATTTAAATCCTGTGGTACAGAAAAGTAAAATTCCCATTTTAGATATGTATATGTAGAAGGTCCATTGGTTAAGTGTCCGGACTGTTAACCAGATGGTACGGGTTCACATTCCTGTCATAGCCCTAATATCCTCTGGCAAGACATTTATTCACATTTGCCACATTCAACCCATGTGAATTAAATGTGTCAGGAATTCATTCCTTAAAATACTCAAGCACTTTGATAGTAGGCGCGCTAAAGACGAGATAATAGTACGAGCACCAGAAGTGGCAGTGCTTGGGCGAGACATGAGTGCTATACAAGACTCTACTTATATTACTATGAAGAAATTCATTAGAATACTTGAAAATATTTTTAAAGACTTTTGTTCAAAATAACAAGCTTAAATATCATCACCATCATTATCATCACTTTTAACTTATTCATCATCATTGTCAATACCAACATAAGGACAGCAATCATCAAAAATCTAACATTCTGCTCTTGTGCTAGCTATCTTAGCTAAGAACATGATACCAGCATAAGGACAGCAATTGAAATTGAACATTCCCCTCTTGTAATATTAGCTAAACAGCATGAGGGCAGCAAATAACATCTAACAATCCCCTCTTGTGTTATTAGCTAAGAACAGCCAATGGTGGTGCTGGTTACAGCCAGGAGCAGTCAATGCAGATTGAGATGAGTCTTGTGAAAGAGAGAGAAGAACGTCGGGTCGTTACCATGCAGCTCCAAGCTATGGATGCAGAGAAAGCTCTTCTCATTGCCGAGCTCGACGAGGCGTATCTTAAACACAAGGAGGAAAACGAGATACAACAGCTGCAGCATTTCCAGGTTAGACATTTGAAACTGAATTATTGCATTGGTACATTGTATTCATTGCCTATGTAGAGGAACCCATTTTTCTTTCTTGGAAAAGCAGCAAGAAAAATGAAGCCCCTTTAAATATCTGATTTTAATGAAACATATGATAGGAATTCAGGCAGATATCTCACAAAATGTTTAACTCTTTAAATTTTCTTAAAGAAAGATATGATTCATGTTTTAATGTTTTCACCTGTAAAATCTCTTTTTCACAAATTTGCAAGAAATCAATTTCCAGAATGTATGTGAATATTCTCCTGTCTGACAATCCACTCCTAATTTCCTTCATCTATCGCTCACTCAGACATTCCGTAATTACCGGGAGGCGTTTGAAGAGCAGAAGATGGCCCTGGAGCAGAGATACCGGACTCTGCTAGAAGATGCTATCCAGGATGCGGTCTTTCTCTCTGCTCGGAACTCTGAGCTAGAGCAGGAGAATCAAGCCATCAGACAAGGTAAGAGTCTACTTACAGAGGATAAATGTATGGCGATGGTGCGGTAGTAAAGCGATTCTATTTGGTATCATTATTGTTTCATTCAGTGTTACCTGTGCCTGGAAGGGGAAAAGTAAGTTTAACCTTGTAGAGTACCAAAGTGTGATGTCTTACTGGCCTAGTTGTCAAGGTTGCTGGCTCCAAACAATGTTAATTGCGCTAAACACTGAATTTGCCCTACTCCAGCCCCTTGCTTGAATGATTTCATGGTGAACCTAATGCACAAGCTCTGTTGTTTAGAACTACTAACCTGGACAACAAGCAAATATGACGTAAGCACTGCAATACTTTATAACCCTCTGGTCTCTCCTACCAATTCAACCGATGGTACAGTTGTTTATGTCCCATGGGTAGAATCATATTCTAAGCTAGCATATCTCTGTCATCTAAGGTGGGAAAACGAAACAAGCAATAAAATAAAGACGGATGAAATCCAAGAAGAGAGAGGATATACTTTGGAAGTGCATGATTCAAGCCTTTTGCATCTAGAATGACCTATTTTTGTAAAAATATATGTATAGTATGGAAAATTGTATAATACTTGTATTTTCTCTTTGATAGATGTTGCTGAGTTGAAGGACAAGGTTTCTATGATGGGAGGCAGTTCTAGGAGTAGGCCATCCTCAGCAGCAAGCATACGCTAGATCAACAATCCTCAGGTCGACACCCACAACCATGGAGATAATCGACACGGGGATGTGGTATATAAAACAAATATTGACTGCTTATTTTTAGGATCATGGTTAAAACTATAGCTCCTTGGTGATCCCAAGGCTGCACTATGCCAGTACAGTAAAGAACAGTTTTGAGATCACCTTGGGTAACAGTTTTAACCATGCCCCTGCAAAGCAGTCAATATTTGTATCCTGTCCTTTCATGAAATGAAAGGCCATTTACCGGTAATCATTTATTGGCTTCAGTGGTAAATGTAGTATACTATCTTTGATGCAGAAAGAGAAAAGATGGTTTGGGTAAAGTTGTGTTAATTATGTATTTAGAAATTACCTATTGTCAAGGATAGGCATCACCAACTCATTGGAGGCATGACGATTTCTAGGCAGAGGCCTCTGTACATTGACATTTTGTCTGTTGAGAGCCAGAATGGCATTAATAGTGTCTTGTATGAAGTATATGCTCCTCTGGCTCCAGACAGACAGTGTTTTGAATATATTTTGTTTGTAATTATTGTAAATTAAGCAGAAACTAGTCGCATAGGCTTTGAGATAATAAACTTTCTGTGGACCTAACAATGTCAAACATATTAAAGGCATCATTTAACAATGTTAAATCTGAGATGCATGGCCCTCCATGGAGACAAAGTACATGGCCGATGTACACAGGTGGCCTTTATAGAGAGGTGGCCTCCGAGACGGGTTCGACTGTATCTTTTTTGCTTCTCTTCTTCTATGAGTATATCAATTGTTTCAGACATTTAATTGTTCTGCGGTTTCATATTATGTATTCTAAAATTAATTCATATTTGTTCAGTTGAATGGTGTGGTAAAATCTCTAGAATGATCTATTCCAACAAATGAAATTAGCAAGAAAACTCAATATTGTATTTCTCAGTATTTTTTGATAGATGTGTGGAAATTTATTATTTATTCATGGACTTGAGATGTACTGTAAAAATCACCTTGGTTATCAATAACTTTGTCAGATGAATTATGCAATTGCTTTTATAATCACCTTGATAAGCAAATTCTAGTGCATTCTATTCCAACAGTTCCGTCCTTAATGTATACATCTATTTTTGATAATCAGTGTGGTTGTATATCTTCATTCTTCAATTCAATCCAAGTTCTTGTTTACTCGTTTTTCTTTAAATCATGTGTGTTGTGAATTCTCTGCATCCAATTATATTGAAATAAATGTTAATTATTGTACATTTTGAAGAAAATCTATTTTTCAAATCTTTATTGTAAATTGTTGACTCATAGATTATATTTATGACACTATGAACGAATACTTGTGTTAAAAAAAATTGACCTTTTTATCATGTAGATATCATTGTATATGTGATGCATTATAGTAGAGTGTTCTATCAGATGGTGTGGCACTTTCTCAGATCAAGACTGTAGCATTGCTATGGGGAAAAGTATTTCCAACAGATGTGGCTACGTAACATATTTTTATTTATTTTTTAACCCAATATGATTCAAGTACATCACTATACTCCTATGAGGAATGCACATATTTCAAGCACTTTATGCATTTATGGTAAAATTCCGAGTACAGATGTGTGGATTGATCAACTAGATAGCACAAGAATAGGCCATACATGTATTCATAATGTAATCAGACATCTTTGATCTATTTCTCTATCACAGGTTTCCCAGGATTGCTTAGAAATTCATGTATATCTTTTTACCAACTACAAATTGTTTTAATCATGCATTTTTTTTTTTAAAAGAGTGATAAAAATTATTTATTAGAACATGTGTGTGTAGATGTTCCTGTTACCTGTTATGTCTTTGTAAATAAATCTATTTAACTACATTTTTGTAGATGTCTGTTCATTAATTAGAAATTAAAAGGACTAGCTTGTACTTAAATACATCATTTAAAAGTGTTAAATCCGAGATGAATGGCCCTTAATGTTATCAGTGTCTGTGATATGGTATAATAGTGAAGCCTTACAAAAAAATTGAGCTTAAAAATGATCATGAAGTGCCTCAAAAAGTACAAGTCTCTGAGTGACCGGTCATTACCATAAATTCTTTTTCTTTCAACATACCGGTACATACTTAAATTCACATACCTTGTATCTGTGCAACCTACAGATATAAGGTTGAGATCAATGAGTGTGAAGAAATTTCAAATTGGTAAGAATGAGGTCATGTAAGGGCAACACTTCTGTACACTTTCTTTTCTTGGGTTCATATACATACAGTGAGTAGAGAAGTAAAATGTGTAGAAGATGAAATATATGTGGAGTACATACTTAGTTGAAAATGGGTGGGTTTTGTTTTGATTTATGTATCTGGATGTAAGTAATCAATTCATAGAAGAATACATATAACGATAAAGCCAATGTTCATCTCTACTGAATGCATGCAGTCATTGCTCACATAACCAAATAAAAGGTCTGTATTTTCTACTAATATTAAAACTCAACACTGGGGTTGATTTTTGTTCAAAATCAGGCTTTTATCTTAGACCCAGGGTCGAGTGTAAACTGCATTAGTAGAATACAGACCAAACACACATCGTTTATTCTCTGTCAATGATGACACGTGCTCCAGCAACATTTGCTCAACCGGAAAATACGTACAAAAGACACAAACACAATTATCTTGATTTTTATCATTTTATTTTGCACGATTCTTGCAAAAGTGACATAGCTCGCTCACCGATGTTTGGTAAACGGTTATTGGACAGTTTTTGTGAACAATGGCGGTTGGCGGTTCATGATGAGAATGATTCTCTTTTCGTAAGAGGATAGTTCCTTTGTGATGAGGTATAAGAAACGATTGGTTGACTCAGGGTGTGTTCATTGCTGTGGGGAGTTGTGTGTCTAGACGCTGTCTTGGACTGGTGGTTCATAGCCGTCGGGCCTGTCGACCTGAGCTCCGGTGTCATCGGTTGTGGTCGTCTTTCCTGTGGAAGATCCCTCACCGTGAAGCTCCATGAGACGGGATACTGTAAACATCAAAACAAAGATCAAAACACGATTTAGATTTTAAAAATAAAAATGTGTACCATTTTAACTCATCTTACAAGAGACACTTGTTTGCGGCTTTGAAAATGAAATAATATTACAAATACTATGTTACATAATAGCTTGTGAACTAGTGCTGTAAGTCAGACGCTATGTTCGTGTTCGGTTCGGTTCGGCAGAGTTCGGCAATTTTTCACCCGAGGGTTCGGTAATATAATAGCAAGCATCGTTATAGCCACACCGGCCGGCCAGCCGTCCGGGCCCGACCAGCACGAAGGACTTATGCCCACTCCTGCTGAAATACAGTGCTTCCGACCAGCACTAATTTCGCATTAAAAAACTGCTCTAAACTTAATTTTTTGTGAAGAAAATTACTACTTACATTTGTATTTCCGTCTTGAATAGTGTTTTATTTTCAATTTTAAAACAATCATGTTTTCAATT
>BEXV01000679.1:52893-65688 GCA_003118195.1 Hemicentrotus pulcherrimus
AGATAATTCTTCAAATTTGCTCCTACTGCCGAGAGTGTGGCGGAAGATTTGGGATAAACTGTGAATTGTGAAATTGACAATTTATTTATTCATTTAAAATTTGCTCATCAATATTTTTAGTTACTTTAAAATACTGTTTAATGTGCAAATTGATGTTCTTAGTCAATCTTTCCTGTTGATCTTGTTAAGATTAAAAATTTATTAAATTGATCGTATTCATTATGAAATTAACATTCTTTAAACTAACTTGTGTAGGCCTAGATCTAGGCCTACTTAATTAGGTCTAGACTAGTGGCTAATTATCTGTTTTTTGAAAATTGCCCCTGATTCTTAAGAAATTGCCCCTTGCTCTGGTAAATCCCCGTGGGCAAGGGGCAAGTTTTAAAAACAATTTGCCCCTTGCTCCTGGCTGCTTAATCTAAGGCTTGTGCACCACATTAAAAAAATGTTTCATATGTTAGAAAATATATTTTGTTAGGTACATTTTTTGATAGATTAGTGATACATAACATTATCTGAGAGGCAGTGAACCAATTTGATTGGCCTATTTTGGACTCTCCTTTATACAGGAACTGCTGATGATAACCAAGGTGGGTTTTTTCACAATGGCACAATATTTTATGATTCACCGGTAGGTGGTTTTGATACCCCCTGCCTTAGAATGATTCCTCCAACTTCTATCAAAATTGTCACTCTTCGCTTCTTTCTTTCTTTACTTTCTGGATTCAGGAGTGATTGACCAAGATGAGTTATGAAACGTTTCCTGTGGTTCCTCACAATGAGGCAGCATTCAACCAAGCTAATCTCCCACCCAGATACCAGACACCTCCTCCATGGATTCCTCCTAAAGAAGTAATTAAGTCAATGCATCCTCAAATCTTGTCTTCGTTTAAGAATACTATTTGAGAAAACCTTGTTTATTCTTTTATGGGAGAAGTACTTCAATTTTTAACCATTTTTCGGTAGCAAAATATATTTAGATTCTAAATTGTAAATTGCAAATTCTATTGCAATTCAATTTTTTCTAGCAAATAATTCCACCAATGATATAAAATACCTTAATATTCTGCATATTTAAGCACTTTGAAGTAGGTAAAAATAAAGCAGTCTTACTCTTAGCTTTATAACTTAAAAATGAACTTGGAAAAAAAAATCTCACTTCTTCATAAAACATTACACCCATAAGCTCAAGTTTAAGTTCAAGTAACATATAAATCATAATATTATATCTTTTTCTTCACAGAGGGTTGGGCATCCAGATTATGATAACAACCTGTCCAAGTTTCTCCTCCGCTCTGTCAAATTCAGAAGATCAAAATCAAATGAGCAATTAGGATTCAGTATACGAGGTGGTGCTGACTACGGCTGCCGAATCTACATTTCCGGGGTACGTTTAAGTCTATATAGCTAGAGTGCCCATGTATGCCTAGCTGTCTGTCACAGGTTTTTGTTTAAATGAATGGCAGCTACGCACAACAAAGGACTTCTTCTTCTTCCTTTTGAGTACAGACCTCTTTACAGAGTAATATCGTACTATACTGGGGGTGTGTGCAGGTGGACCACTACACCAGGGTTTCCCCCTACTCTTATACGAATAGTGCAGTGGGTTCTTAACGTGCAAAGGTAGTGACTCTTCTCTACACGGGGCTCCATTTAACGTCCTATCCGAGGGACGGAGTGTTTTCAACTTGACATAACCTGCATATTTAATGAGCTCTGTGTTAAAAGATACAAAAATGTGAATCATATTACACTTTGCATCATTAAAGATATATCTTTACGCGTGTTTCTCTGTTAATTATCGAAGGCTCATGTCCAAAAATTAAATTATCTTTTCCAAGTGGTTGATAATGTTTGTCAGTAAAAATCTGTTTTATATACTAATATTTAGCCTGACAGCCTGTCAATGGGTTACAACTGTTGTTTAACTTGTTTTCCACAAGCAGTCTTTCAATTTTATGTGGATTTCTCAGACAATCTGATCCCATGAACATCAGAACACCAATTAGTTGTAACTATTTTGAATTCTTTTATTTTTCAGGTTATCCCTGATTCAATGGCCTTCAGGGTTGGTATGAAACCAGGAGATCTTATCCTCAGTATCAATAGCATTGACTTCTCCAACATCACATATGATGAGGTGAGTTAATGGTTTACTCAGTGCAAGAAGGGCATTATTAAAAGCCACATTGTACATGCACATGTAGTTAGTGTTCATGTGTATTGCTACATAAGTTGGTGACACCAGGGCCCCGTCTAATAAAGAATTGATAATATTCACAACTTATTTGCGATTGATGTCAATCACAACTATGTACATAAGAGATAGGAGATTGCAAACTTGTGATTGATTGTAGGACTTCTGATTGTTTTGGATCGACTCTTTATAAGACGGGGCCCAGCTTTGGTTGAATTACCAATTATTGTTCGAACAGGTTTCTCAGGCAGCGAAACTCATCCCATCAGAAAAGACTCCAGCTTACCTTCATATCTCATGAGAGAGGGAATGTTTGTATTATGATGAGAATTGCTTAGTGAACTTACATGTAGATCATAAAGTGAAGGCCATACTTTGTGATCCACTCACCTTTTATTGGGAAAACACCGGAATGGTGTCAAATTCTTCATGAGAACCTACTGCTATGAGACTTTAATTCTGGTCAAAAGAGAAGTGCTCAAAATGGTAGTCGTTTCCTAGATACCATTGACCACATAACATCCTGCTCAGCAACCTCAAATTCCGGCCTATCTTGCTTGGCTGGCAACCTAGAAATATCTCACATTCATCATTTTATCATGCAAATTAGTTCAATTGTCTGAGAATTACCATCAAAAGTGGAATTCTGCAACCTGAACAATTATGTAGGTTCATTGACCAACTGGCAACCAAAATAGAAAGACAAGCATAAACTATGAAATAGTATGATTTTTTCTTCTTCCTTGTTCGAGATAAATGTTTTTTTGATAGTATGCTGAAAGTGAATACAGGTTACTTCTGTTTAATTGAGTTTGATTTCCAATAAGGGGATTTAAAGCTAATCTTGAGCACTGGTATGGGAATCAATGTCGAGAGAACATGGTTATAATTCATTCTGGATTGTTTATCATAAATTGTTTGAACCAGTAATAATTCTAAAAATGTTAAAAATCATCTTCAATAAAGACCACAACTATCATTTGCACATAGTTACCTATGTGAAGCACATGGTGTCAGGCCTACTTACCTTGATTTCCTTATCTTTCTATGCTCATTACTCAGCCCCTAAACACTATCTACCAAAATTGTTTGGTGCATGTAATTTATTTGTAATCTTGAACATTCAGTGTAAGATTTGTTGGATTCTATCATTACCAGAGCTTATTTTTAAATGAGCTGCCCTCCAAACTAGAATAATACATGTTTGATGTTCAATGTAATACATACACCCTTGCTTTGAAGTGAATGTTATTTTGATGAATAAATGACAGGTCTTGATTGCTGATTTCAACATTCTTCTGTATTCACAGGCAATCAAGGTCTTGAAGAATCTAGATGAAGTAGAGGCAAGACTGAAGTACTATCCTTATGGTGAGTGGCTTTCATTATCTAGGTTAATTCTTAAAGGGAAATCCAACCCTGATAGCAAACCAATCTTGTCTAGAGGAAAGCAGAAAAATCAGAGAAATAAATTGGTGAAAGTTTGAATGAAATCGGACAAAGAATGAAAAAGTTGTGATTTTTTAATATTTTTAATCGCTATAGGTATGGGCTCTTCAAATTGGCTGAATCAGTAATGTCTCGATATTCTGTTTATCTAATTGTTATGGTTTCATACAAATGAACGTATTACAAGGGTGGGATTGCCCTTTAATAATGAATGTATATGACATACAGGTCCATTTAGGCTATGCCTTCTTCTCTCTTGTAGTCTACATGTAGGTCAGATCTACTATAATGGACCATAGTATGAATTAAATATTGGCACAGTATCCATCCATAGATTAAAGGAACAAGTCAGGCATATTCATATTTTCCTTAGTGGTGTTTGACTTTGATCAGGACTGAGATACTTCACTAGCATAATTACTGAATCGCAACTTCTAGCTATATATTTTCCCTCAATTTGTTAAACGCCAGTGAGCAGACTACGCCTGTTCTGAAGCCTGTCGTGCAGTTCCCGAATTTAATGTGTTCGAGTAAACATGCGATTCTGACAAGTATACCAACAAAGTTCAAGTTTAGAGATAAAATTTTTAAGTTAGTTTTGACCTCTTCAATTGTTGTTATTCATTATGCTTACCTTCATTTCAAACTGGAGCAGGATCTCTTTAAAAATTAATTTAGCGAAAAGTGCACCCAATTCTCATGCTATTCAAATTTTATATTCTTTTTTTCTTTTTTTTTTTCTTCTTCTTCAGGTTATTACAAGACGTACGAGAGGACGGGGGAAGCCCCACCCATTGAATGACATGGAGAAACGAACCTTGCCTTTTTAATCCAAAGCTTTTATATCTAACTGTGATGTAAACTTTATGACTATCACTGCTGAAATTATTTATCATATTTTACAGATTCGTTTTGGGTTTTATTAGTCTTATTAATATGTGTTTATATGGTTAATGTGGAGGTGCTGTAATATAGTGGACCTTAACCCATTGCTACTGGACCTCCTTAAGCCCCTGTATTAAGCCTATGGCAATGAAGGAATTCAGGAGTAGTAGTACAGGTTTTTAATCTCTGCCACAGCACTACTGTATTTTGGCAAGACAGTTACAAAAAATATTTTCCTTTTTGACCTTTATAGTGTAGTTCACTGCCTTGACTGTTTCTGTGTTGCAGGCTTAATCAGTTGAGAAAATAACTCACCCTCATTACTAAAACGGAGACAATCTTTATGCTTTGACGGGTGTATTTTCAGAAACACCGCTGTGTGGAATGCTTGTAAAGGAGGCAGACAAAGGTGATTGAAGATTAAAGAAATTTTACTACTCCAGTGAGGTTAATGGGTACCTGGTATGGAAATAAAATCTCTTGAATGCTTGAGCATGTATAGTTGAAGGAATTTCTCAGATCTCAACCATATGCTAGTATGCCTGCATTAAAGATGCATTGTCAAATGCAGTATAAGTCTTGAATTGACAAAGAGTTGAAAATTTATATTCATATACAGTAAGCTTGTGTTTGCTGTAGGGATAGGATGGTGATAGAGCTAAAGACCATACTGTATTAAATATATGTTAATGTTTTATATAAATATTGTAACAGCAACCATAATAATACTCTACAAAGAGACTCTATTTTTATCTGCATTTGTACATTTAAACTATCCTTTTGAAAGTTCCCTAACAAGTAATATAGTTTTTGTCCACTTTTGCAAAGGATCTATAAACAACCATACACTGATTGTGACATCGAGTAGAAGTTCGATTACATGTGAGTTTACAGGATTCTGAAACTTGCCATCAAATTGTTCATGAGACATGAACTTTAACCTATGTATCTCTTGGTTTCTGGTAATGACTCTATTGATGGTGCCAAGAAATGACATGGACCCACAGCAGATAAGAGGTGTCCTAAATCGTAGAAAGAGGAGGGAATATTTAATAGTTATGATATTATGAGATAAATTTATCTTTGATCTGTAAAATATTAACAGTTATGGGTGTATAAGGCATTTGTATACATTATTGAGAATTAAGAATTATAAAGTATCCACTGCCTTAAATTGTTATGTGTGTACATACATTGCCATCATAAATGTTTGATATATTTTTGTTGTATTGTCTTTTAATCTGTGTAAATAATTTTAGATTTCATTCATCTTGATTGTTAACTTAACTTATATTTCTCTGTAGTATGTATTATTGATCCAAAAGTGGGAGAACATAACTTCTTTTATAGTTTTTATATAGGATTGCATTTGGCCATTTGGAGCAGATTACAGAATTTGATCACAAATGTGCTTTCTATAGTACTAATTGAAATGAAATAGAGTAGATATTAACAAAATAAGCTATTTTCTATTGCTTTGATATGTATTTATTGGTACTTTATAGGTGCTACATGATTAAGATTTTCACCCTTGTTGTAAAAGTCTGTTCTGATTGTTGATACGTGGAAACACGGTTTCGATCAAAGTCATGAAAGTTTGTGGAGATGTGTGCATCTAGGTTTTTTGTCGTGACAAATGAAATTATTTTCCTTTTGAAATTGATAGAGGACTTTCACGTTCTAACTTCTAGTGATGTTGGAGGTCATGTCCTAAGGTCAGAGATCATTTTAGGTTAAATGTAATTTTTTTACCCACAAGACTTTCTTATGACTAGTAACTATGCATACTGGGGTACATTGTTCAAATTTCAACCAATCTTGGGTCAGAGATGCTCATCGGCAACATTCATGTAATTTGGTCACAGGTGGGCGAGGCACAATCTGGCCATTTCCTTTAGTGTATTTTGTTGCATTGCATTGTTCAAAATATGAAATTGAACCACCTTGATTTATTGCTGAAATACACGTAATGCTCAGATGTTACAATCATTTCTAAGTTGAAAAGATGGAGCAGTTTTAATTATCTCAGTACTAACAACATTGAAAGAAAGACAGCAGTAACTTTTTTATGCTATTCAAATCTGCCATTGAAAGATAAACATATATACCGGTATTCAATTGTGTGCATTGTTTTGTAACATTTCATTTATAATAGAATGAGGAACAATTCATATGAACAGTCATTAAAACAGAACAGTTGTAGTTATGTGCAGTCTTTCAATGTATAAATAAAATCATGTACGCATCCATGTTTATTTTGCAAACAGCCAACAATTTGTTATGTCAACTATTTCTAAGTTTTGTCCTAAAAAATCTCGCTATATGATGTGGTAAATGATATGAAGAGTATTACTTAGTAATAGTAATAATAACATGAATGTTTCATGCACCTAATACTAAGTTTCCAGGCGCAATGATGCTGTTGTCCTAGCATCCATTAGGTGAAGCATAGTATTTTTACCCAATTGAGAGCAAGGACAACAACATCAAATTTACAACGCTTCATACCAGTATTACATAATATAAGATGCTGATATACCGGTAGTATGAACTACAAAATATAAACATAGATATATGTTTTTTGTTAAAGAGAGAATTGCTTAGAGAGATTTAAATAAGTGTGATTTTAACATGGTTTTAAAGTTGTGTAGGGATTGAGCATTGTGCATATGGGGAGGGAGGCGCTTTTCCAAAGTTAGGGAGTGGCAACAGAGATAGCTCTTGTCACCATGCATCTTTACAGGGAGGGGGCACTATGAACATGACGGACAAAGAAAGCGGACAAAATATACAGTTCCTCAGGTAGACAAAGGAGCATCCCTTCACTGCTATCATGTAAAAAGGTGAATATGCATATGACACCTGTTCCACATATTTTTACATAATAGCAGTGAAGGGACGTTCCTTTGTCTACCTGCAGAACTGTATATTTTGTCCGCTTTCTTTGTCAGTCATGTTCATAGTGGGGGGACCAGATATATATTGGAGATGGGAAGAAATGGAAGCCCGGTACATCTTCTTAGGTCTTATAAACAGAGTAAATCTGAAGTTTTTATTTGTTTAAATATACATTTTTTTTTTTTTACAATAGTGTCAGTTCCATATTATATTAGTTCACTTTCCATTTGTCCCCATCCCTCCTCTCTCACACACACTCAGTTTACTCTTGCTTGTTTTCTCTTTTATTTCATTCATTTTGCTGTCCCTCCTCATGTATTTCTTTCTTTTTCTTCATTTATACTCTCTCTCTCTCTCTCTCTCTCTCTCTCTCTCACACACTCTGTGTGTGCAAAATAACCTTATACAATCTTTCTCATCCATACATCCTTGTTCCATCCTATAAACGTTATCAGACTACCAATAAGATTCCAATAAATCATCCACAAGCATTCAAATAACTGGAGGCAAACCAAGGTGGGTTTAAGTTTTTATTTACATAGTGATCACATACACACAAGTCATCTTCAATTCATTATTATTTGTTTTCTTCAAAAATATTCAAATGCAGTACTCTCTAGAACATCAGTTAGCTAACAACATGAACGATAGAGGGGGTTTACAATGATATTGGTCTGTTTGGAGCCAGAAGGGTGTTAACTTGTATGCTTTTAATAACACAGAGTTAACGTCCTTCTGGCTCTGAACAGATGAATTGTGTCGGAGCAATCATTACACATCAGTACAAGTGTATATCCTAAAACATCACAGCACAGGGTTTGCAGAAATCACCAATCCTGCATTTATATATATAATTTTTTTCTTTGCAATCAGATACACATGTATGACTTTCATCAGTACATTTAATCTTTTAAACACATTACAACTTGATCAAAATTACAACACAATTTGGCGCCCCATTGTGTGAGACAAAAATACAAACCCTCTTTGACGTTGAAAAGAATAAACCCACAAAACAAAACGAGATAAAGGGAATGAAGTATTTAAGAACTCGGTACAAAATGGCTATAAAATGAGATTTGTGAGGTAAGGGTTTCATTTGCAAAGATGAAACAGCAGTTGTGAGTTTCCGGCATTAATCTTAAATTCTGTCTGCTTCTTTCAGTGTTTATATTATTGTGATGGTGAATTAAAAGAGGAAAACATTTGTCTTGATTCAACCATGCAATATGAATCATCAGAGAATACTACCTTTACTGTAAATGGAAATAAAAAAATTGTATGAAGCTTATTGGGCCTCTCCGAGTATACTGAACTGTAAAATATGAAATCATATGATTTCATATTCTTATATATTGAGAAAAATAGAGAAAATTGGTAAGAATGGTATCCAAGAATCCAAATTTTCAGAGAGCAAAACAATTATATGGGTTGATACGAGACAAACTAAGAGGCAGAAAAATTGTATATTTATGTGAAAAAAATCAATCCTTTCCTGTTTCATTAATAATTTATTCTCGTCATTGAATTTACCACTGTACAAATACATACCCGGTAGTTCTATCATCAAAGTACATGTAAACCCTTTTATTCAAGCAAACTCAAAATCTGTCAAACTAAATCAAAAGATTTAGCTGAAATGCTATTGATCCAGACTACTTGGATTAATCAATAAATCAGAAGTCGATAGCTTTGTATCAATGCAATATATTAATTCTTGAAAAAACGTAAATACATAGAAGATATATGCTGAGAGCCAGAAGAGCATTGACTCTTGAACTTTCACACAGAGGTAACGCCCTTCAACATGTAGGTGATGATATGCACCATGCGGTTGAAGTTTATCATAACTTTACTTATCATGAAATGAAAACTCTACATTTATCCTGATTTTGACTCATACAGTGCCAAGCAAAATACCTTTTATTTTCCTGCACTCAAAATGTTCCTCCTAAACTTCATTTGCATGAAATCACTTTCAATACGGGTGTTGCTATGTTCTACAGAAAGGCACAGGGCTAACATAAATCAGAAAAGGAAATGATAAAACCAAAAAATGAGCAATAACTAAATAAATACACTAAAATGATTGAACAATAAATGGGACTTCCCAGCACTTACTGTAGATGTATCGTGAGCTAAATACATTGTAGGACTATTAAAGTAAGGAAGACCAGTGTTGCTGCATTAATGTAAACATTGGGATTTTTTTTTTTTTTTTCATTCAAGTATCAGCTACACCCTTTCGTTCCTACTAGAAACACAGACCAGTTTAAATCAAGGATCTATTCCAAATTACAAAAACGGACACAAACAAATTCTTTAAAAAGAGTGATTTTGTAACATTGGCAGTTCTGACATGATCATAACAACACCGAAGAAGCATACAACCTTTAATAAGGAAATGGTATTCACAAACTGAGATACAGTCAAACCTGCTTTAGTGACCACCTGTCTACAAAGACCACATTTTTTGTTTCCCTGGAAAATGGTTTCTCATTGAAACATGTACTAAAGGAACCTGTCTACAAAGACCACTTTTTGCGTTTTCCTTGCAAATGGTTTCTCATTGAAACATGTACTAAAGGAACCTGTCTACAAAGACCACTTTTTGTGTTTCCCTTGGGTGGTCGCTAAAGACAGGTTTGACTGTAGTTACATCAACCTTGGTCAGAGCACATTCCATAAATCAGTATGCCCAACATTCTTCTTTTGTCTCCACACCTCAGGTAGTAGTATTAACAAAATACCAAACGAACTTGGTAGTTTTGGACCACAACGCTATGTTGTAGTAATTTCACATAGCTGCAGGTTTAAAATTCACATCTCAGATGCATACTAATTCCACTTTACTCAAGCACATCCAGATCCTACAGATCACAATTTACGCTATCAGAAAAGAATTCTCCATATTACAAAATATGCATCCAGCACAAAATATGGTTGCAATCGTTTTTCAATGCAGCAGGATTTATTTCGTTGAATTGGAATTTTTTAAGAAAACAAGCATCAAATCTTGAAATTGGCATAATGACCTCATCACCCAAATTCTTCTCTCATACAAATTGGCAAATTGTTAGCATCAATATGGAATATATATGTTACACTTCTATTGTAGGAGAACAATGCTTGTAGATGCAGTAAGAAATACTTAGTGTGGCCAATTTGAAGAGCAAAAGCTATACAGATTTCCCTTACAATAATACGGACTGACTGACGGCGATTCCAAAATAAGCATTTTAGTCCTATAAATAACCCTTGACTTTTGACAAGCAGCAAACAGCATTTGAGGTTGGCTGGCTGGGTCTTTGTAACAACACATCGTCGGAAGACCTCCATTTGAAATACAGGTGCAACACGCCATTTAAACAGGAATCAATAACAGTACACTAGTTACACACTCATATAATATTATGTCCTCATATCTTATTGTTCTACCAAGAGTTTGATTCCCATCTTAGAGAACACTCTGAATACATGACATCATATACATACAATCTAGTCTTTTCTTCTTTTTTTTAATTACAGATTCATGTACAATTCAGAGAGTCAACTTGTAAACCCTTCTGAAAAAGTTTTAATACAATTAACATATCTTACAGTTATTGACAAACGACAAGCGATAAAATTGTGCATCTTTTCACACACACACAGAACTCAAATTTCCTTACTCGTTATCAAATCCCACCTTTCGCATCGCTTCCAGACTCAATGCCTATTTCGGATATTAACTAACCTTATCTCTGTAGTGATTTGGTACACAAGGTATTAGCACCCTTAATCTGATATTACTAAATCAACATCACCCTCTACATGGATCTATTGGACAGTACAATCTACATGTACTCGCTACATTGAAAAACACAACATGAAAAATCATAAGTTTCGAGAACTCAATAGAACATTAGTAGTATAAAATATATCTATGCTCAATAGAAAACATCTGAGTAAATGAAGAATGGTTTGCGTTTTGTTTTTAAAATCATGTTTCATAATCAATGGGTATTGTATCGTGCTAGAAATAAAGATGTAAATAAAATAGAAATCTAAATCAAAAAGTGAACACACAATTTACAACATCACAGGATAAAAACAAAAGTGTAGACATAATCATGAACATTTTTTAGAAAATGAACAAGGGTCTGATAAGAATGTCTGAAATCTCCCGATATCTGATATTGTCAAATGATGATGTAGGAACACAGAGTCTGAGATAATCCTCAAACAAAGCCACTGGTTTTTCAATTCAACTTCTAATGCTTCATATGTACGTTGTTAAAAGTGCTATGTAATGTTTTGCTCTGTAAGTTATGACAAACTGATGCTATGTGAGGTGTACAGTAACATAATATTCTGTATTAGTTTGGTATCATTCATAAATGACCTTTGACCTATATTTGGCATTCTTTTTTTTCCTCCACAATGAACAATATGATCTCTGAATGGATTTGAGGCATATGAACATCAATTGGTTTACGTGATAGATCACCTCGATGAGGAAGTGAAAAGACAGAAAAGAGGATCAAAAAAATGTATGCAGGAAGAAAAAATTGGATCTCTCTCGAAGATGGCTGGCTCAAAACACTGGCTCAAAATGCCCAAGGCGACACTAGGATAAGACATGAGAGCTTCTGGTCTCACCCCAGCAGATGCTGAAGACCGGAGAGCTTGGAGAAGGGCCATAAAGGAAATAAAACGCCCAACTCCAAAGCGTGGTGTAGAAAAAACAGGCGCTAAACGATGATCGTAATGACAAGTGCTTCTCACAGCCAAACACAAAACGCATACAGCAAGTCAAAAATAAGCTGAGCTCTACTGAACACAAACTCAATATCATCATACTGACTATGAGATGGATATCACTTTGAGTCTTGTGATGTATTGAGGTTATTAAAGGGGTAAACACTGGACTGATGACAACCTCCAGGAAGTGAGTGGCTTGTCTCGATACGATATCAAAATCATTCATGAGAAAGCAGAACATCATCAGGATGACATCATCACTGCTGCATTCTGGGAGCAGCTCCGGGGCAAGGCAGCAATTTCAGAGTGGGATTCCAATAAGAAGATGAAAAATCAGGAGTTTTATGTCTGCCTACCTTCAAATTTGAAATAACTAGATGGAGATCAATAAACTCTTAATGTTTCTTGTTTAGCTCCGACAGGACCAACAAAATACAAAGAAACAAATTGTTGTGATTTCTGTAATAATGAAATAAAACACACTGCCAATGAGGACAATGTTGTACTCACACAAAAAAAAACAGAGTTAACAATGAATTTCCCTTACATATAAGATGGAACAGATTTGAAGAACATTCTCACGTCTACACACAGAGCATTATCAGGGGGGGGGGGGGGGGGGG
>BEXV01000679.1:80181-91841 GCA_003118195.1 Hemicentrotus pulcherrimus
GCCAAGTCGTAGACTCACCGCTAGTCGTCTCTTTAATTATGAACTATATTTTTTTCACAGTGAATCCATCGTAACTCACGCTTGATTTCCAAGGGCGTTTATAATACGGAAATCGGCTATTGAGTTACAGTTGATTGTGAGATACGCTGGATTATAATGATGAATCCAACTTACGCTGAATCTTTATAATACGGGGCTGGACACATAGGAGTACTGGGTCGCTGTACATGTACATGTAGCTAGGGCATTGCCATCTGTAGTAACTACAATAAAGGTACAAACTGTATAATGACTCTTTTCATGAATGCAGTACGTGAATGAATGCACATTTTTTCTGATTTCATTCTTGTGGTTAGCTATCCCAGGGTTATTATGGCGACAAAACCAACCCTTATCAATATTGACTTTGACCCTATTATGATGTGGCTGTAGACCTCTGTAGTCCCATTGATATTTATAAAACTTTAAAGGATTTGTTCCAGCCAGCAGTAAGCATACCAGATAATATACAGAATAGACCTTGACCTTTGGCAAACTACCAATTACTGACTGACTGCAAATTTGTTATCAAAGCTATGTTTACTTGGGAGTATCATAGTTTTAAACTTGAAGTTTTGCAAATCCTTGAAGTAATACATAACGATCCCCGAACAAAGTGGCGTGGTTCATTCACTTGACTTTCAATCCGAGGGTTGGGGTTTCGAATCCTAGCCACTCACTGGCAAGACATTGATTCACACTTTGCCACTCTCCACCACGGTGTAGATGGGTACTTGGCAATTGCTGGGGGTAATAATAATTGCAGGGCCCTATTAGAAAAACAGCCTTGGTGCTGATAAAGCTTTTCTGGGCAAACAAAATTATCTTTATTCTTTATTATTTTACCTAAACAAAGAGTATTCAAAGTTTTAAACTATAAGTGGGGCAAACAGTCATTTTAACTACAAACTGGCATAACTTTGAAGTTAAATGCATCTGTACAGCACATAACTTCCGAGTAGGGTGAGTGAGGACTCCCCCTCCCCCACTGCTAGTAATGTACATGTAACTATAGTGCTAACCTTACAAGTGCTCATAATTTATAACTTCAAGTAAACTTTAAGTAAGAACAAGTGGGTCCACACGATTCCTAATCGGTAGATAAAATCAAAGTGTAAAACCACAGCCTACAATGTAGATTAAAAGTCAACTATCTGCCATGTGAACCCAACTCGAGCTTCCTGATCTGATGAAAGACCAAAGTCCATCTGTCTATCTCTTAGGCCTGTACCCTTCAAAGAAATATTTGGATCATACCATGGACTTTAAGATAATCATACGTCACAGCTAATGTACTAGAGTGTTATAAATATTGAATATCCACATGCCATACTTGGGGGATCGGTCCAAGACATTTACCAATTTTTTTTTTTACTTTCCAAACCCTTGAAGTAAAACAATTTGCAACCATTTCATGCGATTTGTTTTTCTGCTGCATTCAAGGCAATGCATGCAAACTTGCAATGCATACCACATTAAGTACCATTTTGCTTCCCAATTGCATACATTAGTTTGCTCCGGTATTTGAGGCTTGCCCTGCCTAACAACACTTATATATGCAATTTGCATTATGACTTCTGAAATACAATTATTTATAACAGGTGAATGAAACCGTTTATATCAAGGCACTTAAGTACTATACTTTTGTTTACATTAAAATATAAAAAAAGCCTATTAAACAGCCTGTATACATGTATGAAGATGAGATCCTACTCTCTTATTTACCTGGATTCACCTACATGTACTGTATATATACACTACAATGTGACAAAAACATTCATGTGCATATGACGGTTCAAAAAAAGCTTCTGTATCAAAAATCACTTTACCAAAAGACAAACCATGAGTGATGTAAAGGATACTGATTCGCCATCCCTGCATGCAGGAGGCACCGACCTTGCAAAGATGGTTCTCACATCCCGACGTCTCTTTGGCAGTGACAGGCTCGGATAACGTCTGACCCATCTCTACCCACAATCATCACAAAATGAAGAAGAAGAAAGAAAAAAAAAGGAATTAGAAAACAAGAGTAGTATACCACATTATCATCCAAATGATCTCTACCATAATATAAACAGGGTAAAATCAGTGAAAAAATACACGGGGCTTGGGGCAAAATAGCCCCCGAAATGCCCAAAAGAGCCCCTGTAAATTTGCATAGAGTTCAATGCAAAACACCTTTTAGCGAATTAATTTCATGCAGGCAAGCTTTAAAAGTAGCCCTCGAAAAATAAATATTAATTTTTTCCCTGGGTAAAATGGGAGGAGGAATTAGAAAACAAGAGTAGAATTGACACAGTGGGTATGCCACAATAACATTTGATCGATCTCTACCTATAGACATGTCTTTAGGATAAATGAAAGTAGGAATTAAAAAACAAGAGTAGATCTGACGCAGTGGGAATGCCACAGTAACATCTGACCGACCTCTACCTAAAAACAAAATAAAATGAAAGTAGGAATTAAAAAACAAGAGTAGATCTGACGCAGTGGGATTGTCACAGTAACATCTGACCGACCTCTACCTAAAAACAAAATAAAATGAAAGTAGGCATTAGAAAACAAGAGTACATGTGACACAGTGGGTGGGTACATGTATGACACAATAGGAAGGAGGTGGAACTTGAATACAGGATGCGTTCAGGACACTTACATGTATGTAGCGTACTCTGTCTGTATACAGTATACTTAATACCAGGTTGCCTACATGTACATGTACAACGTACATGTAGACCGACACGTACAATATCTAAGGTCGCTACATGTATGTACATGTATGTAATTTTTTGATTAGCACTTTCATCCGATGGATAAATATTTCATATGAAATTCTGTACATTTCTATGGAAGAAAACTGCTACACAAAAGATATTTTGTATACATGTAGCAGTCATGCAAAAATGCATGGTAAATTGCAATGCGAAACCAGGAAAATTATTCCCTGTAATGGCCTACCTGTATTAAAACTAGTGTAAACACAGTGAACAATTCTGGTAAAAGACAGAAAATATATAAACCTACTTTATTAAGTTTTTTACACATATAAGTACACCTCCTCAAGAACATTTGCAAATATATTATAGGCCTACATGTACTATCGGTATGCATAAATACCTATAAAATGGAATACATGTACACTTAAGACTGAAAGTGCACCAGCCATGTGATGAATAGATGGCAGTCCATATGTTACCTACTTCTGTGATATCCTTTAAAGCACACATGAAAGATACATACGGTACATGTACATGTACAGTATGCCATTTATAGTTACATTGTACTGTTGTTATTTCATTGTATGTTTTCCTACGATCACATTACCAAAACAATGGTAATTATATATGACATAGGCCTACATGTATCCTTCATCTGCACATCAAAGGAAATCACAAAAGTTGTAAAAAACTTAGTCTATCCCACTGTAATCTATCAAAAAAATATCAAAAATAAACTGTATACCGGGAACATAATAATATATAAAGGCATACCGGTATTGAGAAAATTCAGTTTTTATTTGTGAAATTTGAAGTTTGAAGTAGTGAAGAACAATGTACTGTACAAGAAGCCAAAAGTCAGCTGAATTGTTATAAATTCAATGATTGATTAAGTGATTTGTATGTAATTACTACAGAATAGGATATAGGGAACCAATAAAAACTATCAAGTGCACTGTACTCTGGTTTCTATTATCATACAGTTCAGGGAACAAGTTCTGCAGTTTGGATCAGCTGAGAGTATCTTTGAGACCAATTTGTAGTCTAGATGCAGATTATATATGTTTTATGAATTAAGAAACAATTTTTGCCAAGCATAGATCATCTATATTGATACATCTAATATACATGTACATGCAGTTAGTCTTCAATTATCTCAAACCTCACATCACTGTCACTGTGATACAGTATAAGGCTGCGACGAGTACCGTAGTCGAATACATGAGCACTTGCACTGTTGACACAATAGTCGGCCGCCATTTTTGTGAGATGCTTGTGGGATACTTTACAGGACATTTTACCATCGGAGATGGCATACACACGCACAAAATACTATTTCAATAAAATATTATTAACAAAAACTAATTTTTTTTTAAAAACCCAAAACCAACAACAACAAACAAAACAACAAAAAATTGTTGTTGTTTTTTATGTTGTTGGAAATTGTATTTCATTGAGGAAAATCGTACTGTAGTATTTGCTTCTAAAAATCGTACTAACTGCGACTAAATCGTACTGGTTGGCAGGTCTGGGACTCTCACAATGCAACATTGGCAATACACATTAAATTGTCTTTGTATGCCTTTAAGGCAAAAGTATTCAGGGGGGAAGGTTGAATCTACATTGTAGGGCTCATAACATACAGATAGAAGACAACAACAACGAAAAGACACAATAGCATAGGAATCATTCCAAAATCCAAATACACTGTACATAAAAGGTACCAGCTTCTGTATGTCCATATGGGTACCTCCACATACGATGTCATGGTACATTACCAGGTGCAGCATACATGTAGGTGTACCTTATAGTTTCATTGTGAACGATACATGTAGTGTGAATGTAGAGGGCATCAATCACTGGGTTGTCAGCTAACACATGTTAAGGGTAAACAATCATTCATCCATCAATCATTACCACAGGATAGTAATATGATTACAATGAATGGAGTCATAGATAGATAGTAGGAAGTTCCTACTCTAGAGATCATCTTTATATCAAAGGGAAACAAGACTCAGAACTTCAGAAGGCTCATGTTTAAAGGTAAAGACCAGTTTTGAAAACGAACCCCTCTCAAAAATGAAATGGAAGCTCCTAGTATTACTAATCATGTGAAAGAATATGTCTTGACTAATACGTAATATTACAAATTTTGCAAAGAAACCACCTACTAATTGATTGACTTGGTCATCAATTGATTTACTTGGTAATCAATTGATTCATAATATATATAAATATGCAATATTTTTCCCGTAACATGAGAGTGATTTTAATAGTTTTATACTATTACGGTAATTAAATGTAATGTTAACTGTTATTGTATGATTGTTTTAAATGGGGGCATGCTACAAGAGTCCTATCTCGCACCCCGGGGCAACGTGTCTGACACGGCCGGTTGTAGCAACTACTCCAAAGATCAAGATTACATTCATCTTGATCTAAGGAGATACGAACGAACGAACTTGGTAAAATATTATATCTGTTTGGACCTGATATTGCAGATGTGTCGCGTAGTCCCATATACATCTTGCTGTGTACAGTGCTTGTAACTTTACCGAGACTGGGCCAAATTTCTGATCATTTTGATGATTCCAGAACCTTGCAGTACATACCAATACTTTAATATGCTAGATGATCCAACTTTTCTAGAAGATTCCACAACGCGTTTCTTTCACAATGTAATTGCATGACCAGAACTGATCTTTATCTTTAACAATTCTGCTTTGTAGTCATCATTTTGCTGCATTCAAATACAGACTCATGTCAGCTCAAAAAGATATCCCCCACCCCCTGCTTCAGATGAAAAAGATAAATATGTGCTTTAAAAGTGCAATTTATAACTTAGTGCTTCAGAAAAGCCGTCAAAACAATTTCTTGTATGGATGAATGTGGTCAAGCAGTAAGCGAAATATGATTCAAACATTGCAAAACAGTGGCTTCATCATAGGTTAATGAGAGAACTTGAAACAGAATCAAAGATAAATTAATTGTATGGCTGACTGTGACATTGCCAGTACAGTACAACACATTGATTACTGTACTGACAATGTACTGGCAAGCACAATATTTGCTACCCACAGTACATGTACTCATGCGCCTTGCCACGTTCCAACTGCAACGCTGAATGAGTAAGGCTGTTAGATTTCAATCTTTTTTTTTCTCATGCACATGTACTCTCACTACATCTCTGCCATTCTAATTAAATTCCACTTGATTAAATGAAGTGCAATCTTCATTTGCATGCTGCATTAAAAACAAGTGAAATAATGTAGCTGCACATGCATACCACATACCGGTACATGTAATGTACATGTACAGTGTATATCAATTATTTACAAATTGTGACGAAGACTGCTCAAAATGATCCTAATATTAACAACAAGTAGCTTTCGAATTAATAATTCCCCAGGACTCTACAAATTAGGAACATGCATATGTACACTAGATCAATTACATTTCACAATTGGAAGCTTTTGAATGTGTATTGCATACAGCAGTCATTGCACTCTCTGTCAATAATAAACTACTTGTACATTGTATGTTGTACATGACATGTGTAACAATAGTTTTTTATTTGGCTGAGGTTTATCATATTCAACACACAAATTGGCACATTGGCCGATTACCTCTTTCCATACAATAGATGGAGGAAGGTTTTCATTGCACTAGCCTCACCCTCCCCCTATTCTTTGAATTTCATGAAGTATGGATCAAAAGTAAGTGTGCCAAATAAAGTTATGATGTGTTTTTTTATTGTCTTGCAATTCTTTTGATAGAAAGTTTATAATCAGAATGCTTTTGTGTCTATTTTTCACCCCAATGAGTATTCATGTTAAAAGTACACCAGGGGAGGGTTTCACAAAGCCTTTTTCAATGACAAATGACAAAAATCAGTGACAAATCTGCTGATAACCAATCAGGAGCAAGGATTTCAGTAGCTTATAACCACAACTGTCATTTGTCACTGATGAAATGCCTCCCAGGGCATGACACTCTACATTTTTATTACATGTTGTACTGAACATGGGATTCATGCATACCAACTGCAAAAAGTTAAATCCGGACCCCCTTCCAAAAACAGTTTCTGTGCAGCCCTGTGTACACATTTTCTAAACTAATGGAAGACTATATTTTTTTCTTTTCAGTTTTCCCTTTTGCCTATTCTGCACTGTTGCAATCTTAATCTAGATGAACTTATAGGGGAAATTCACCCTGATATAAATTTGTTTTAATAGAAGCAGAAAAAATGAGAAAAATGTGGCAGTGAAAGTTTAAGCAAAACCCGAGTTATGGATTTTTGAAGTTTTCGTCAGTGAAACACTATTTGATAACTTTGTGACGTATCTTGCTAGCTGCCCATTTTGACCTGTACTAAAAAAATCCACATATTTATATATTTTACATTTAGAAATTGTTTAAATTATATTCATCCTATGAATATAATTACCGGAATAGCACATATGTTTTTATACAATCACTGTATAAAACAAATCTATTCGGTCATTAATAACTAATAAAACTAGATGGAACTTCTACTGCGCGAAGTCGAACTGATGCCCCCGTCATAGAGCAATTTTACAAACCAAAACAGAAGAAATTTTTCAAATTCAAGTTCAATTGTAATCCATTAACAGGTTCTTAGAATATTGTGATTACAAGCAATTTATCATATACATATATGACCCTTTGATCTTTGACCTCATGACCCTGACATCTACTCAGTTCATTGGCTCTGCAAGATACAATGTACATACATGATCCAAGTTTGGCAGGAATCCATCAATCTGTTCTAATGATAATGCGATCACAAGCTAGTTTTGCATACATAATGAGCCACATGACCTTTGACCTCATGACCCCAAAATCTATTCAGATCATCGGCTCTGCAAGTAAACATACATGACCTAAGTTTGGCAGGAATCCATCAATCAGTTCTTCAGATAAGGCGATCACAAGCTGTTTTTGCTTACATAATGAGCCCTGTGACCTTTGACCTTTGACTTTGTGACCCCAAAATCTATTCAGTTCATCGGCTTTGCAAGATACATGACATACATGACCAAAGTTTGGCAGGAATCCAATCGGTTCTTCAAATAACGCGATCACGAGAACGGGACGTACGGATGGACGGACGGACAATGCCTCCGGCTACTTCGTAACGGAGAAATAATAGTTATTAAAGTTTTTTTTACAGAGCAAATTGGAGAGAAGCTCGCAAGATACAGTACCTCACAGTGTTGCCAATATGTTTTTCACTGATGACAACTTCAAAAATTCAAAACAATCCTAGTTTTAATTAATAGGAAATTGCTCAGACTTTCACTAATTTGTTTCTCTCATGTTTCTGCTTCTATTAAAACCAACTTAATATCAGTGTGGACTTCCCCTTTAAATGTACTTTCTACTTGTAAAGTTGTAGGTCACATAATACATTTATGTAGGCGCACCTGGTCAATCAAATTCTTACTCTAATGTCATTTAGAAAATACAGGCACCTTTTGGGGGAAAGCCCCTCTCCTTTGATGACCAGCTAAGCCTCTAAGTAAGGAAATTTGTCATTTAAAGGTACAAAAGGCCAAAAAAATGCAGGCCAAAAAAATGCAGGCCAAAAAAATGAAAACGTTAAACTCCAACTGCATTTGAAAGATATTACTAATAAAGCACAACCCTTAAAAAGGTGGGGCTTGAAAATGTCTTCNAAAGCTTCGCGCGGGAGGGGAGAAACTGAATTCAGACAAGGATCAAGCGTCGAAAACAGTACAACGATTCGTCTTCTTTCTCTAATAATTTAAATAAAGGTCCGCGTTTCGCTTCAGACAAGTTAAGAGTAATAATTTAATGAAAAGCGGGAAGGGAAACTGAATTCAGACAATGACCAAGAGTCGAATGACAGTACAATGAATCGTCTTCTTTCTATTATAATTCAATGAAACTTCAAAACTTCGCGCGGGAGGAGTGAGAAACTGAATTCAGACAAGGATCAAGCGTCGAAAACAGTACGATTCGTCTTCTTTCTCTAATAATTGAAATAAAGGTCCGCGCTTCTTGAAACGAGTCACGAAACGTCTCCTTGATTTAATGAAACGTCAAAGCGGGGAGGAGGGGGGAGGAACTGAATTCAGACAAGGATTAAGAGGCTAGAGAAAAATAGGCCTTCAACGAATCGTCTTCTTTCTCTAGTTATGTGAAACGTCATAGCTTTTGCGCTTCGCGCTGGAGGGGCGAAACAAGAATTAGAGTCGGGAACGGTGCATCGAATCGTCTTCTTTAATAATTTAATGAAGTGCACAAAGCTCCCGCGCTTCACGCGGGAGGAGGAAAACTAAAAAAAATCTTACTTCCTGCCCCCCGGTTTATAGGGTCAATTACTGGTAAAATTTGGGACAATGGCATAAATATATTTGTCGGTAATAGGTGGCTAGTTTTGTCGGTAATCGGCGGGCTCTACAGAAGGAAGCAATAACTTTTAGTAAATTTAGATGCAGAACACATAGATTACCAGTTAATAAAGGTAGATTTGATGAAAATGTAGTAGATGATTTGCAATGCCCACTCTGTACACCAACATATATTGGTGATGAATTTCATTATATTTTTGTATGTCCATTCTTTCACAATGAAAGAAAAATGTATATACCAAATAACTTGTGTGCTAGTAGCTTAAGACTAAGTGCGATACACATGGATAAGATTTTTAATACAGCTCACACTTGCCAGCTTAAGAAATTAGCCAAATTTGTTAGAATCAATATGTCATATTTTTCAAAAGATTCAAGGGTAGATGATAATACTGTAAATGACAGCTCACAAATAATCAATGTTGTTAGGCACACTCGCAGCGGTAGGAGGGTGAATTGCCCAGTTCGCCTTGATTTGTAAATATGTTTATTTGTTCATATGTTTATCATTGTTCATAATATCATTGTTCATATTATCACATGTTTATTATTGTTCAAATTATCACATTTTTGTCTTTGTTTATATTATCTTATTATGTTTATCAATTTTCATGTTATCATTGTTATACTATATATTGATACTATGTTGTAAATATGTTTGTACTCTCATACCCCGAGACGGGGTCGATCATATAGAGATATATATCTCTATGGGGTAGAGCAAATAAAATCTTACAAATCTTACAAAATAGAAAAAAGAAAAAAAAAAAACCACTGACTTAAACAAACAAAAGGTTCTATGTATTCTATGATTGCCCTCAAAAACCAAAGTGAAGTAAAAGACAAGAAACTAAATCATATACTCCGTTACATACCTAACATTCATTTTGAACCGAGTATCATCAAAATTTTCAGCTACATAATTTCTTGAGATAAGGCTAGCTTGTTGTGGCTAGAGTAGAGAGGCAAGCTAGGAAACAATAACAAAGCAAAAGTGAAGCCGTTGTTCCTTTTCTAAAGTCTGAGGTAACATAAATTTATATATATGATGATGTTGGTCCTTTGCAAAGCTTTTTGATTTGTTTGGCTATGATAAATGTTCATTTTATGCTTGAAACTCCATGGTTCAATGATATTAGTCATTTTTGCTATACAGCTAGTCCCACGTGTTAAATGTTGTGTACCGTAGTTTATTCATTTTTCTTCTTCATACAATCATAGGATATAGGTCTACGTTTTTATGCTCTTCTCTCATAATTTTGATTTATAAAATGTTATACAAAATTACAAATACAGGTAGTCTTCACATAGGCCTAAATAAATTTGCGAGTGAACTTAAACATGATTGATGGAAAAGAAAGATTGATGCGATATGCGTTTACCCGTTTGGTTTATTTTTGTTTTATTTTCAAATTTATTTTTTCTGTCCTAGCATTTATTTATAATATTGTGTTTGTCAGGTTTTATTCAATATACTCGTAATATATTTCTGTAACTTACTCAATAGGGGGTTTAGACTGGAGGCTTCTGTCTAGACTACTCATTACCGGTATTCCTTTTCTTTATAAAATTNAAAAAAAAAGCCAGTCAGTCACTCAATAGTGTCTGACAGTTAAGTCTAGCAAGTAGACGGATTTCCTTGCATAATTTGAATATGATGACACTTCTAACGTTTAAATTTAACAGATAGGACATACATCACACGACATATTCATAATTCCTGCAAAGTTCTACAGCATTTGAGGTTGGATGCAAAAGGGACATACATGTAGTACCTTTAAAGCATGATTTTGCTGTAATGTCCCTCCCTATGAGAAGCAATGTTGCTGCTGAATGAGGATGACCGTTCATTGGCTTGCTGACCATTGGCAGTAGTAGAGCAGCAGAGGGCAGCAAATTATAAATTTCACAATGACCTTATGGCTAAGGAGTACAAAGTTACGTTATGACCTTGTAGATTGGGCAAGTACCCAAACAAAAGATACCAGTACTCATACACACATGTAAAATTTGCATGTCAATGTATTCTTTACAAGATGAATTTATTCAAAACAAAAAAAAAGAGTATTTTTTTTAAAACTCAGACTTTATACTTCTACCAGCAGATATAACTGAGGCACAAAATACAATGTTAGTACAGCATGCAACACATCATGCACATATTCTGCTTAACTCAGTACTACTGTAAGTAGCAATTAAAATGTGTGCATGATTGATGAGCTTTATTAATCAATTTATCAAAATCTACATGTTCATCCAAATGAATACTAATGCACAACATTGTGTTTTTATAAGAACAAATATCCATACACTTCTGAAGAATCACTGTGAACTACATTCTTGGTCTAATACAGTACTAGTTCTATTCTGTTTCCAACCAATGAGTGATTTCAAGTTGGGTGTTAGTGTTAGTGTTAGTGTTAAGAGCAGCCAAGAGCTCTTAAATCGAGCGAAACATTTGCTGATGAAATTAAGAGCCCGATACCGATATCAAAATCTATAGCTTAAC
>BEXV01000679.1:118468-138724 GCA_003118195.1 Hemicentrotus pulcherrimus
ACCTTTTAATCAAATTTACTTTCTTTATATGACAGCCAAATATTTGGGACAAAATAGTGAGAGCTTAGTTCTTGTTGCTACTGGGTAATGGATTTTACAATTAATGTGAGAGTTATATTATGTGAAAAAGAGAGAGAGGAAGAGAAAGATAGACGGGGGAGAGGGAGAAAGGAAGACGGGGAGGGGGAGAGAGAGAGAGGGAGAGAGAAAAGATTTTGGTTGTGTCTGTAATGTAGCAATTCACCCAGTGCAGAAGATATTCATACAGTAGTTAAGCTTTATAAATCATCTTAAATAAATAAATCATCATTAAATGGGAAAATGCAAAGAAATACAAGACGAAAATAGAGAATGCGAGAGAGTTGCACAGGGGTAGAGAGAGAATAAAAATAGTCATCATAATGACAAATAATATCATCGACATTTTCTTTCACACATCCCATCTTTCCCTTTCCACCCTAACGATTAACCATCAAATTTTGATTTTCTAACTGATTATTTGTAACAGAAAGGGGGAATATGCCCAAAGGCAAGGGTACATGTAACTGTGTTTGGGTACTCCACGGTGATCCAACATTTAGTCTGAGCTTTAGAAGGGCTGTAATTGGGAAGGGCTGAAGATACTTCGGAAGGGCTGTAATTGGGTTTTGGGACAATCATTCCACATTTGTTGGTTGGTACGTGAAAGTAAGAGCGAACATTTGTGTTGTATATGGCCACATTGCATTTGACAACAGAAATTTTAGAAAGGAATATAAGTCTTAAAGAAAAAGTACACCCTTGTATTAACTTGGTTTTAATAGAAGCAGAAAAGTGAGAGGAACAGGTCAGTGAAAGTTTAATAAGTTACACAAAGTGAAAACTTAATATCGGGGAGAAGTTCCCCTTTAAAATCAATGAATTCATTACATCAACCATTGTTTTTGATCAAAATTTGCAATTTTTTTACTTCAACTCTCAATGGAAGTTTCTACCCATCTATGTTGTACCCATACGCTTTAGGTAGCATTACAAAAATAATATTATTGTTGCCAATTTGAGGAACGATATGTGATCAAGTTAGATAAATTGCTGTCCTGATAGTAAGCATAAGTTAGGGTTAGGATTTAAAATTAGAAATTTGACTTTGTCTGCATTATAAGTTGGTTGTAACATGTAGAGGGTTATACCGTTTGTTAAGTTCATGTTGCGTGAATGAAATACATTATATTATTATACTACAACCATATAAGCAAACATAGGGGGTTTTTTACGACAAAGACCTGTGTCAAGAGTAAAAGTCAATAATCTCTTTTAATATGTATCACAGATCAGTACATAAATGTAATGTAAGAATCAATATCTCAACCATGAAATTTCATATTAGAAAGATGTAAATTTAGCAATAATTATTAAGATCAGTGTAATACAGTGAAATAAGTTCCAAGATGCAAAACAAGCAAAACATGAGAAGATGAACAAACATTTGTATTAAAACAGACTACTGAAAAGGTAAAATTGCCTCAATAAATATGTTGGGGATAAAATGACTAATACCCTCATAGACCATTTTTCTATATTATTATAGGGCCACAAATATATTCATTAAGTTAATACTTATAAAACTAAAAAGACAATCTGAGCTTTGCAAGGAGTTGAAAATTGTTTTTTGTTTTTACAAATAATATTATAAATATGATAGTGTAAAAATTGGGTATATATACTGCTTTCTTTTTACAACACATACATGTAGGAGTAATATCCTAGCTCAAATCTACATTTTCTGCCAAAGTAGAATATAAACTTCGTTCAGGTAGGACCCTCATAATGCCAAATTTGTAATCCGCTTCACAATTATGTACCTTATAACTGAGCTCTGTATAGATGTGCAGGACCTCTATTGTGTACAGTTATCATTCATTAACAAATTAAATAAAAAAATGTTGCAGTTTACCTCTTCATATGCGAATGAACCCTGTTATGTACATATGTACATTAAATAAAAAATACGATAGTGATTGATGACATGGCATTGCCAATTTGATGAAAATAATGAAACAAAGATTACATTTTTAAAGACCCTATCAGATGGAAATAACATTGTGTCAATGCAAAGCTAAATGAACGTAGAATAGCAATATAAAGGAATACAAAATTCCCCTTCCAAAGCAAATGAAAACCTCATTTTCAACATCCCTCCGAATTACAGGTCAACCGAGGTAAAATTGCTGCAGTTACGGTGGCATCATAACATGTTGACCCAATCGGCTAGCCTATATAGCTGAGGCAATGAGCCGTGCTTGATTAATGCGAAGTAATTGTTAACGAGCATATTCCACACAAAAGATGTTGCATGTATCAAGTTGATAGCTAGCTTTTAGGTCAACAACTTACGATTTCCAAAGCTTTAGTTTTTGAGTTTTCAGAAAACTGCTAGGCCTCTGACAGATACTAAAATGGCATACAATTTACGATTTTACATCATTGAAATCTACTCCTTATAAGCTTCCTGTTGATATATAATTCATCTATTTAATTTTTCACTTCTGACAGGGTCTTCAAAGTTCAATATAAAATAAATAGGAAAATCACTTTTATACACCATCTCGTTATTCTCGTACCAATAATCCATTTTGCAAGAAGGTATAATTATACGATAAACCTTAAAATGTTAACCAAAATATTACTTTTTTTTACACAGCGCAGTAACAAACTTCTTCTATTATCATCACTTGAAGTGACCTGATAGTTTTTAATGTTGCATTAGCCTGTAATTGATTGCACTTTCCCATCCGTCCTCACACACGTAATACATCATTTGTCAATTTGCTTCAATCTCAATTACATTCAGATAAACTTGGTTCAAATCACGTTTGACTAATTACAAAATCATTAATAATTTAATCTGCTGCATACAGTAACACAAAAATAAGCTATCAAATAACACAAAAAATATGCTGGGCTGAGAAAAGGGAGGAGACAGGAGAAGACGAGAAACTAGGAATTAATTTTATATGGCTTTCAATTCGTCAAAATGAACAGGCTGTGTTATAGAGATGACACAATAAATAAAGGCTGAACAAAAAGATGACAAAATATCCATTTGACAAATCGTTTACATAAGAAATGCAGGTCATACGCATTGATCCCTTTTGATACAATATACAGTCTGATCAAGAGAAAAGTATAACATACCATTACATGTGATTCCTTGCTTCGATCATAGATTTACCAGCATAATCCATAGTCCAATGTTGGTTCGATGCAGCAGAAAGGATATAACCTAAGTTTAAATTGTCCTTTTTCACACTAGTCTAGGGGCTTCTTCAGATATAACATGGTTCATTTAAACCGACACAAAAATGCAGCTGCAGTTTTTTTTTACATGTCAATGAATGGCACCTGCGAAAGTCCTGCTCGTATTGACTGAGCTCTATGATACAGAAAGATACAGAAATGAGAAGCGTATTACACTTTATATACCTCTCTTTAAAAATCTAGCCAACCTATTGGTAGAAATTGGACTCGTGATTTTAGCCATTCCCGTAAAGAAACAAACAATGCCTGTACTGGTTCATAGTTCATGAGTGAGATTCCCACAAGAAAATAGTAAAATTTTGCTGCGATCCCCATTGGTTTACGTGTAAAAAATTAGTTTATGCGAGCGCAGATACCATACAGTGCCTTTTGTCTGCGATTCCCAAATGATTGTAACATTCAGTCATCTTTCCAGTGAAGAATAACAGACAGTGTCTTAGATTTTCTGTGATGTTTTAACCAATCTTTACTCAAGAAAAGGATAAGGTAAGAATTCTTGGTAGATTTTTGTGTCAATTCGGTATAATTATAAAGGACATAATTACTGCTTTAATATTTAAGGCCTGGCTGTTGGCTCCTGGGGACGTTGCATCCCATTGAGCCTGTAAACAGCCAGGCCTCTCACAGCAGTCGATATATCTATATGGCACCATCCTTGAAAATAACGCTGCAGCTTTGCCGTGTCATATCTGAACAAGGCTTACCGATAATAGTGCCTGAAAGCCAAATAGAGATGAGATATTTTGAGATATTTTTAGAAATTTCAACAAAATCAAAGATCACTACATCAAAGTTGACACACTTTGCTTCCAGTATTATACTCATTAATTTTTACTGATATTTTAGAGACAACTACCATATGACCAGTATATTCTTGTTTTCAAAGAGATCAAATGGGTTTCTTTCACTAATGAAATAGGGATTTCCTCTTACAATTACTTACGTATCAAGTAGTCTGTTGAGAGACAGAAGGGCATTTACTTGGTGTTAAACGTATATGAGTTAACCTCCTTCTTGTTCTCAGCAGACGAGAATCTATTAAAAGCTTTTTACATACCGGTATGTCTAAATGCCCTACCTCTATTTTATTGGCAGAGAAACTGTCCATAATATGCTTGGATTTGTTTAATAGTGATATACATGTCCATGTATCAATAATTACATTTTTGTCTATACCAGTCAAATTTTCTCAATACAAAGTCCAGGCAGAAAATGTTATGTCCTGACCTTACAAACAGGAATGTGCATACATGGGACAAGTCATTAAAAAGGTGACCAGTTCATTTTTTCAAAATATTTTCATATTGTCCTATCAATAAATATATTAGGTTACCACAGTTATTCTTGCAAGGGAAAAGTGCTCCCACAAGTAAGCATAGCTGAATAAATAGCTCAAATATAGGCCTTTATAGATTAACCCGTATATGAACAATACTAAGTACATGTACATACCACAAAAAGATTAAAACCAGCTTTGATAACAATGAAAGGCAACTTCAACATATTTCCAGACCTGTGTATCTTTACTGAGCTCTGAGTTATAAGATACAGAACTTTGAAGCATTCTACACTTTAGATCATTGTTGAAAAAAAAACATGCAGCGGTTATGCTGCGTCATATTTGAACGGTGCCTTAGAAGACGAGCCTATTTGAGGAGAGACTTGGCCCCCCTCCACCTCCTCCTCCGCCCAGACCACACCCTCCAGGTGGGTCATTCTTGTCGTCAAAGTTTCTGGAGTAGAATGGCTTAGCTGCCGAGGATGGGTGCCGTTTCCTCAAAGCAGCCTCACGGGCTTCAATCTCTCTTTCCTTCAAAGATAACACATAACAAAGTATCAATCAAAATGTTTGTATCTATAATCAAATATTAAATAAAATTCTTTAACAACATATTCAGAGTGAGTGTGGTTTAGACCAGATTGTTTCAGACCATGACAGCTTTTTATTTTAGTGTTTTAATAATACGGTATATCTTTTTGTTTACCAAAACATGTCACCAAATAACAGTAGTAGAAATAACAAATTTAATTTCACTTAATATAAAAATAAATAGAGTACTAATAGGGAATCAGTATTCAATGCTGTGGGTTAGCAAATAGCAACGCATGGTCATTTTTCAAATTCTTTTGCTCAAATCAATTAGCAATTTTTTGTGCAATATGCATGGCTTTTCCATCAGATTACATGATATTTTGAGAGAAGATTGAAGCAAAGAAAGAAAATATTGATGTTGCTGATTTGATAAAAACAAATATTTATTCATTCCGCCATTTAAAATATCTTGTCCTATACTGGAGAAAAGTGTGCTTCAATTCTATTGAATGTCTTGAAATATAATAAAATAAATCAAAATCATGTCCTCCGTGCCAGGCTTTTAATACTAATTGTACCTTTGTATCTGAAAAAGGTAACAAAAACAAAATGAATGCAAATTGTTCTTACCTGAATATAATGCAAATTGTCTTTTTGGATTGCGTCTTGAAGATCTTTCCGCAGATGTTTCTCCTTTAAGATGGAAGGCGAGTACGATGACGATGATGACGAGGGCATGGCTCTCTGTACCACTGAATCAATTGAGTCACCACTTCCATAGTCTTCATCACACTTCCTATAAAAAAGAACATAAGCTGTGTCTCTTGGGAAACGCTGTGTGACCTTCCCAAAGGAGTCAAATTTGGATGAAGTCACACGACTGTCATTAAACAGGTACCATTTATTAGGAAGATGCTCCTCATCGATTGTTTCATTAGTTTTGAGATCAGGGCCTTCTCCATTGTTCCTATTACTCTTTTTCTGACGCATGAGATGCCTCTGAATATCATCAACATCGTCAGACGCATAACAGTAGTAGTGACCACTCTCCGATGACATTCCTGAGTGCACTATGACTGTACTGAGGACGTACTGAACAGTCCTGTCACAGTCCCTCTCAGTGGAGCAGTGTGCAGTACCGACACTGTTCTGTCGAGTCCTCTTTGTGCATGGTCCACCATGGTTACCATGGTTACCATCCACACTGCAGTCACCATCACAAGGGTTCACATCAAGATGAAGGATCCTAGGATAGCGAACGTCCTCCATGATCTTACATCGTCTCTGCAGTTTGACGTCGTAGGAGAAGCGCAGAAGGGTAATGATCAGAATCTCTGGAGCGTTGATGATCTCCAGAGACTTCTCTGCATCCTGCAAGCTCTGGCACTTGTCACAATGATACCTGTTGTCCTTTACCAGAAGCTCTGGACTGAAGTAATGTCTCAGGAGATCTTCAAGGTGAGTCTTGGTGGCTTCGGAGTTTGAACCAGCCACACCCTGTGCTTCACTTGTTGATCTGCTACTGCTGTGAGGTCCCATAGCATCAGCTATCGCACTTGCACCTACCACACTCCGAGTATCCTGTGCTAACTCCATAGCAGCATAGTCCTGCTTCTCTGACTGCCTTTCTTCAGCTGGGGTATCACAATGTCCTCCAAGTAAATTATCCCTTCCTTCAGTACCAGGAAATCCAAGTGGCAGATCAAAGAAAGTTTCCTTCCGACTTGACACAGTACCACAGTTCAAGCATCGGATGTGCGTTGCAGACTGCCCACCAAAGTGTCTTTCCACAATGCTCTCCCGAGATTGGACAGCTTCTTCTATCTTCAACTTTGGTGAGGACCATGATTTGGCCTGGCTGTAGGACTGACTAGATTCCATGGCCATACTGCTGCCGCTGCAGCATGCCGTATCTGATGCTGTTGGAAGATACAACTCATCGGTCGGATGACAGACTGGCATATTGGACCCTGATAAGGAGAGAGGAGCAAGGAGACTCCCAGTGGATGATGGTGAGCTGGCTGATGACGATTCCTCACCGGAGCTCCCTACAGCACCCGTTTCCATCTTTACTTCATTTCTGTCTGTGCAATCCTAATGGGAAACAAGCAAAGAGAGTGAGTGAAAATATCATAAATCATGGCAAACATAGTTCCACCACACTGAAAGCTAGCTTGTCATATATATATTATCATTTCATTATTCCAGGGAGGTGTTTCACAAACATTCTAAGTAGAATTTAACTATTAGTTGGACTTAAAAATTATGGAGAGCCATTTATAGCCTTAAAATAAATATATTCAAAAGCAAAGATTCAAGTATTTTAGACTTTTCATGAATTCCACATCAAGAACATGAAATCTCCCATGACAAAAGAAAATATGAATGATTTGAATCAACATTTTTATGCCTTTCAAAATAACTTTTACAAAATATTTTCAAAGATGTTAACAGCTCTCCATAAATGTTAAGTCCAACTTAAAGGTAAGTTCAACTTAGGATCTTTGTGAAACACCCCCCAGGATCATTTTTTTAACCTATTTCCAATTTAAAACAATTTAAAACTTCCATGAACAATGGCCGCTGCCACTAAGATTTGTACACACATCCAGTGCATATGCTGTTTGGACATAATCATGACAAAATTCAAGAGACTAACAATATGTTTTGAGACTTATGAAATATCTTAATTTCTCCCAGATTTGGGAAATTAAAAAAGATTCCCTGACTTTCCCTGACTAGGAAAAAAGGGGACTCATTTTCCTGGTTTTCCCTCATTTCCAGGATTGCTGGGAACCCTGCTCAGTTTTCTATACAAGCTTTATTACCTGCCCATAATAACTTAGATTAATAATTTCCTTATCAACATTCACAAGTTCCATCCGATGTATATGATTACTTCTTCTCTTGACAATGAAAGGAAAAGGATAAGTCACACAAAATTAAATGATAAGAGTTCAATCTATAGCTACCTGGTTCTGCGTTAGGGGTCCTGGTGATGAGGATGATGAAGAGGAGGGTGATGACAGTGACGATGAGATGGATGCTGCTGCATTCTTCATCATCTTCCTCCATCCTTTCTCCTCCTCATCCAGCCGGTCTAACAGGTACTTGAGGAACTCTGAGCAGTCCTGCTGAGAGCCAGGAGCAAACCAGGGGGGCCTTGATGCCCTCAGGAACTCCCGTGGAGCGTATGCTGCTCTCTAAAAATAAAAATGATTGAAAATTGGTATGTTTAGGTATGTTTGCACAGAAGACCCAATAACCGACATCTGGAACAGAAAAAGCATGTAGCAAGCAGGTAATTATGAGGTGAAATCATTTCTACCATACCTCAATCAGAAATAATGAATAAAATCACTCGTTATCAGGTGAAGATTAAGAAATGTATTTGTCGCAATTTTGTCAACATTTTGAATCATTTCTGCTCTAATCACAAGCAACTTTTAAATCAAGAAATATGTTTACCTTAATTTTTTTCAATTATCAAGCCAAATGTAATGTGGAACTGTCAGTGGTATCAAAAATACAATGGGAAATATATTTCAATATGCCTTAATAAATACATTTTAAAGAATGTTTAATGAGGCAATGAACACAAACCCCAGTTCTAATCACATACCTGAGTATGGGTCAAGAATGCAAAACAGAGTTGTATGCTGTACATGATGCTCTGTCTGTTGAAGAGTGGGTAGTTGATTATATCATCACAGAAGCTGTGTCAGAACAACATAGAATGTGTAAAAGAAAATTAGAATGAAATGTAGACAGGGTACAATGTACAGCCATAGATTAAAAACTACTGAGGTACAAAAAAGAGTAGTCACTGCTATCTAAATAACAAACCATCCTCATGATAACAGTTAACATTTATCATATCATCATTATCTAAATTTATAATTTCATTATCATTATCTTTATCATCATCTATCACCATCCCCATCATCATCATTGTCGTCGTAGTCGTCATCATCATCATCATCATCATCATCATCATCATCTAATACTAACACCATCAGCTCAATCATCATCATCATCTATCATCACCCCATCATCATCATCATCATCATCATCATCATCATCATCATCATCATCGTCANATCATCATCATCATCTATCACCACCCCCATCATCATCATCATCATCTAATACTAACACCATCAGCTCAATCATCATCATCATCTATCACCACCCCATCATCATCATCATCATCTAATACTAACACCATCAGCTCAATCATCATCATCATCTATCACCACCCCATCATCATCATCATCATCATCATCATCATCATCATCATCATCATCGTCATCTTCATCATCATCATCATCAATGACAAGTACTTACTTTGATGACATGTATAAAGCCTGTATGACACTGTTCATGTAGCAGGTATTTCCCAGGTTGACCAAGCCTGTCTTGCCCGTCTCAGAACGAGGCTCAAACCTTGAAGAGAATTCTGCTCCCAGACCACCCTTCTGTGATGTCCAAGCGCTCTGTTTCAGCTTGGCCATCATACTGGTCTCACTGGGACGGGGGAAGTCCTGAAAAAATGAAAAATATAGTTTTGAGAGGAAGACAAGGAATAGATGATTGTCACTTTGTTAGTCCTCCGAACACAAGATAAGGTTATTGAAAATCAATATAATGAAAAGTTCCTTTGTGTTTACACGTTTCTTACACTTTACACTGCATAAACAACCAGAAACATTAAGATTTGGTAACCTATATAGCCATTGCTATTTCAGACATGCTGTAACAACACCTAAGAAGAAGGGCTGTGAAGCACTATTGTTTAATGATATCTGTAATGCTACTGTGAGCATGTGTACTTTAGTGCTAATTGCTCAAGCTCAGGGAAGTAATTCAAGGTACACAAACAAAAAGTAAAACATGTCAGATGAGAAAGTGAAAGGAGTATGAACATGCAAAACATGCAAAGTCCTGTGTGGCCGGGCTCAAGGGCTTATTAAGGGCTCTAAGGTTCTTAGATGAACCCTGGTGCAATCTTAGCCATATTACTTTGAAGTCTTTTTAAACACACTTTAAAACTAATATTTCATAATTTAATTTTGATTAGGAATGAATATTTCCTGCAGTCGATTTTCAAAGCTGTCACTGTTACATGTTTAAACCCCTTGTGGACCATCTAGTATTTATAAAATCCATAACATGACATTCTAAACCTTACCTTAAGGGCCTCTAGAAGAGGATCATAGAGCTCTGGATAGCCTGCATGGTGATACATCAGACAATACACTAGGTCAGCCACTTTAGACAGGAAGCTCTGACTGGCAGGAGTGTCCTCATCACGTAGTCTCTGCATTAGCTCTGGTATCTGACCTAGGATCTGACATTCAAAGGATAAAGGAATTATAATAACAATGTCACATATTATATACCACTTAATAAAATATTACCACGGCTGAATAATTTGGCTTTAGTTCAGGTAGCAAATGATGAAAACAACAATATACAACTAATTCCTATCAACGTACCAAATTACAAGAATACAGGGGATTTTTGACAAATCTGGCAATAATTCTTCAGAACCACCCAGCATCACCCATTTTCTTTTTGAAATTCCAATTCCTAGGTAAACTGCTTGAGCCACAGATTATTGGGCCAATGAGTTAATAATTGGCACCCTCTTTGTCTACCAGGATGTCTAAACATGATGTTTATCCAAATATGTCGTTGACATGCCCAAACTTGACCTCTAGCATTTTCCCCAAGTGCTGAGCCCAAGACCAATGGTTCCGACAGTTGTCGGTCAATGGACAAGCTGTACTGACCAGTCCAATGGACACAAAGGTACACATGTGGCCTTACTCTTAGTCATTTGAGAGGCGCATTGAACAAGTGAGTAGGCATTTTAATACTGTGCAGACTCTAGGTAATTCAAGGCCAGAGTGCAAACTTACAGAAGCTTTCTGAAACTGATGCTAAAATATGGTTACCTTGTGAAAGGCATCGGGTGAGTGTTGAAAGCTCAGGAGCATATGAGAAAACACATGAAAGGCACAGTCTCTGACGATCGGGAAAAAGAGTCGGGATAGCATCTGGTATACGGAGACAGAACATATAAGTGATAACACAATACATCAATCAACATTATACATGTAGAGCATCATTGTTATGATATAGTCAAACCTGCTTTAGCGACCATCTGTCTATTGGGACATTTCCCTTGAAAACAATTTCTCTTTGAAATCGAAAAAAACAGAAAAGCAATTTCCCAAACCTAGACCTGCAATCTGGGTCATTAAAAAATCAGAAAAATATATGGGTAAATTAACTTAGCTTTTCAGAGCTTCCTTGGGGGAAACGTGAATTCACGTCCGGCAGAAGAAAAGAGGAAGTATTCCCACGGGCATGGTCATACATGTATATAGGGGATTGGGCGAGAGGTTTTCCAGCCATTGAAGGGGCAAAAAGTTCTAGAGCTTTTTCAGCTAACGGTGGCAATTCTAATAAACATTAGATTGGCAATTATGAAATAGATAAGTAAGTAATTGGAGATGAAGTAGATAAGAAAAGTGGTCTTTATTGACAGGTTCCTTCAGTTCATGTTTCAATGAGAAACCATTGTCAAGGGAAATTTATTGTATTATTTACCAGTATTAACTTCATTTTGGTTATAGAAAGTAGGCCTACAAATCTCTTTTTGATTTAATAATCAAGCCAACAGAATTTTGTTTTGATGATGCATTGGTGTTCTAAACTAGACAGGATTTACTCAGTCATCACAAAATGACTGGGTCATTCTATCTCTCATTATCTATCTGAAACCAAAGCTTTTGACTGTACTCCAATATTCTCTAATACCCACGGATATGTGCTCCCTTTACAATGAAAGCTGACAGTTTTCTACTATTTCTACTCACTGTTTCAACAGTCAGCAATGTGACTTTGATGAGAATGGTGAATTTGTTGACAGAGGCAAGATTTGTCAGGAAAGTGATTATCCATTTATCAATGTTGATAACGCTTGGCCAGGACAACCAGTCAATCATCCTCTGAAGCGCCACCGTCATTCTCTCATCCGTAATGGAGATGTCGGAGACGGCGCTCTTTGTGACTGCCTCAACTACGTTCATATGGATGTGCTGGACCAGGGCGCCCAAGGCCAAGGAAGGGTTCTGCGATTCCTCGACGGAGAAGGTGGAGATGATGTTGAAGACATGCTGGAGGGAAGGGATGATGGTGGTTGGCAGTGTGGACCAGATCAACCGCAGGAGATGTCCGACGTTCCCGACAGCTTCCATACACGTCTTCAGCTCAGCATCACCCACAGGAATCTCCAGGATGCTAGTATTGGTAATCAAGGTCTGGCAAAGAGTGGTTGCAAAAGCGTTCTCAGGGATGCAGTCCTGGTTGGCTCGTAGGAGTCTACAGATCTCCCCCTGGATGGCAATGTCCGGGAATCTTCGACAGAGACTGATGACTCCTGTCCTAACAATCTTAATGGCTGTCTCATGCTTGAGATGAAGGGTCTTCAAACAGTCACTGATGAAGCGGATCAACATGAGAGGGTTGCTTACCGATTCTCCAAAGGATGATATCAGGAAGTGATGACAAAAGAAATCTTCATATGTTGTTGGATTATACTTTGCCCAGGCCTGAAATATCTATTAACAGGATTAAAATAATACAACATAAACAAACATGAAAAAGTACAATATAATATAACATCTAGCATGAAAAACCTGAATCATTCTTAATATAACAGAACGATAAATGTACTTCTGCTCTACCTTTCTAAAACTCTGTAGTAAATCTGAAACCTTTTTTACCATGCTAACTTATGGTACAGAATATATAGCTCTTCTACTTCACATATTCATAACTTATTTTCGTCTATTTTCGTAGTAGTACAACGATAATGCATAATCTAATGGAATGAATCCTCATTCATTTTTCCATTGAATCAATGATAATACAATGTTTACAAACAGCTCAGAAAAGTTATTGCCATACCTATACACTCCAAACAATAGAGATCTACAAGCACTTTGTAAGCCTCTTCTGTTTTTGACATGTAATTATGAATCTATCTTAAAATAAATGACAGGAATATTTCAAATATAATAATAAAGATTACTTTGCTAGGATACCAGTTGGTTTCATCTAAGTAATGAGCATAAAAAGAGAATATGTGCTGTACAAAATGAAACCCGACAAGCCTGAAAACGAGAGACCTGTATAGGCCTGAAAACTGGCATCCTTGTATTAAGAAAAGCATAAATTGATCATGGAAAACAAAGAAAGAACTGGATCTTATGAGCTGAAAGATATGAAACACAGTTCAGCAGCAAGTAACATTTTAATTGTAGTAAGCCTACCTGCAGTCCCATATCCTGTAGGAACTCCTCCTCACCAACGACCCAACATGATGAAAGCTGAAGGATGGTTGTTACTTCTTCCTTGCTCAAAGGTTTGGAGGCTGTTGACATCATCTTCAAGAAGAGGGCTTTCTTGACACCCTCTTGGTGAGCAGACGCTGAGATACCAAGTAATATCTTATCCATGGTTGGGCTAGGAACATGAAAAGATGAAGGCAAATCATAATTATTGAACATGTTTTTAAAGTGTACCAATCACAAAATATATTTTGCTCTGCATAGAGATTCCATTCTAATCTTAGGACTCCATTGTCAGTCAGTGTATTATTTTTTAAATGCGACCTCAGTCTAAATAAAGGGTAGTTCTCTAAAGAGAAGCAAGTTAAAATACACTTATACTAAATGTAGCACAAAAGTGATTCTTGAGTAAACTAGTTGACACACCCTTAATCGTGTGCATTCAATGTAGGGCCTGCACATAATTGATAACCCAAGTCCGACTTGGGTCCTGTTCGTAGCTGTAGGGTTTTATAACTTTTTTTAAATTTAATTTTCTTCATATTCTGTTAACCTATTAGACTCTAGAATTAGAATGCCAAGAAAAGTTTATTTTGGCTTGGTTTCATGCATTCCAGCTGTTACCTGAAGCACACTTACTGACTTAGGATCTAATAGACCTCTAGACCTAGATCTAGATCTATAAGATAACAAAATATTAAAAAAAACATGAATGAGGATAGCCGATAGGGGGCCTAGTCTAGGCCTAGATCTAAGTACATGTAGATCCTCTAAATCAACATGAACAAAGCACGTCCAAAGATTGCAAGAAGTAGATCTAGATTCTATTTCTAGACCCTACAACGCAAAATGCAGACATATTTTCACGAGAAGGCTTGTAAAAGCATACAATTCATTTTTTAAATAAGTCAACAAACCTGACAAATGAAATGGAAGAGTGAAAATCATTCACGAAAATGCAATGTCACCGACGACATCGAGCTCGACGGTCGACACATTCGAGTGTCACTGGACAGTGGTCACTGATGATGATACAGTGCAGTGCACAGCTGAGACTCGTCTCTGCTTTTGAAATTTGATGTCAGAATGATACCGGTAGGCGGTACTCAGATCTAACTTACGTTAGTTAGCAAATCAAATAGAATTCATGTAGATCTCGAGGTTTCCATGTCGTTCAATCATATCCTTTGAGTTGCAAGCTGGTATCGTAAAACGCAACGATATGTAATCAGATCATACACAATTCATGTACAAATTGAAATACACAAAAGAACAACGTAGAAATTCAGGAATTCCCCGTTTCATTGACATTGCATTGCATTTCGCATTGCGTGCATGCATTGTTGTTTCCGCACGCGCATAGTGTAAAAATTAGCAGACTATTTTATCTGCACGGTATATTTAAACGTTGAAGTTAGCGACAGCTAAATATTATAGATATGAAGAAAAATACAAAAAATTGAATAAAGAAATATAGAAAACATGCCATCAAGCAAAAGACAAATGACTCAATGAAACATGTGAGGAAAGAAGAAAACACATCAAAAGCGTAATACATGCATAAAAAGAAAACAAAATCAGCTATAATATGATGACTCATAAAATGCCTTTGGATAACATTAGCCAGATGGTCTGAATATGTAAACAAATCTATTCCATGATGAGAGAGGTGAAAAACCCAAATAAAGATGAATATTGAAGGCCCTCCAATTCTCACCAAAGAAGTAATTAAAGCTGCCATAGATAACATGAAATTTGGCAAAGCTGTGGGACCAGACAATATTTTTGAAGGATTAGAAGCTCTTGGTGGTTTTTTAGTTGGTTGCCAGCACTACTTCACAAACCAAGCACACTTTGTGTATNTCCTCACCTGTAGCTAGCTTTCAGTTTACAGTAAAAGTATATCCATTTTTTTTTCTCCACCCTCTCTCTCTCTCTCTCTCTCTCTCTCTCTCTCTCTTTCCCACTCCCGCCCCCTCTCTCCATTTCTATATCCCATGTTAGTATCACTCTTATCGACCCCCTTGTAGTTTCTTCTCCCCACCTTTTGTTTTACTCAGTTAAACCATGATTATAATCATATGGTTATAGTTTATAGTTAATTGTTTTAGTACTTTAGCGCCTTTGACAAAATCATATAACCAGGCTGTTCTTGTTGTTGTCTATATTTTATTGTTTTTGAGGGACCAGACCTCTACAAGCTAAGCTTTAATTAGGTCTCCTCGTCTTTTCTTTTTTTCTTTCTCATGTAAATGCATTATATGAACTCGATTCTTATAAGTGTACGTCTTATAAACTCTACATGTTATACATTTGATAAATTGTATTACATTCATGTTGGAAGAAAGACAAATAAACTTGAACTTGAACTCAATCATCACCATCATAATCATCACCATCATCATCATCACCAACATCATCATCACCAACATCATCATCATCATCATCATCATCATTATCATCATCATCATCACCATCATCATCACCATCATCATCACCATCATCATCTTCAGCATCATCATCAGCATCATAATCACCATCATCATCATAATCATCACCATCATAATCATCACGATCACCATCATTATCATCATCATCATCATCACCATCATCATCATCATCATCATAATCATCATCATTATCATCATTATCATCATCATCATCACCATCACTATCACCATCATCATCTTCATAATCATAATCATCATCAAATTCATCATCATCACCATCATAATCATCACCATCATAATCATCACAATCACAATTATCATCATCATCATCATAATCATCATCACCATCATTATCATCACCACCATCATCACCATCATCACCATCAACATCATCACCATCATTATCATCATTATCATCATCATCATCATCATCATTGTAGAGCACCATATGATGTTAACAGTAATAATGCCTTCTGTCATTTGCAACACAAAATACATCGTCATCACAATTCCCATCAAATTATCATCACGTAAGACATTAAAATTCACCCCTAAAAAGAAACGAAAGAAATTTGACACTTGGCACGTGAGAAATAAAAGTAGAGTGTTTTTAATTTTCATCTTCTCGTAAAGCCAGCATAAATATCTTAAATAACTAAACCATCACATGGTAATGAAATATAAAATAAAACTACGTTTTCCTTTACACAACTTACACCCATATAAATAACCCCACCATCCTAAACCTGTCACAATTGCCCACTGTCATACATACCAAATCAAGAATTCATCCCAACATTGTATCCTTGGATTATCAAATCATACTATAAAACCAAAATTTTATCAAAATGAAGAAAAAGAAAAGAAGTTGGATTCTACTTTCAAACATCAACAAACAATATTAACACATATAACGAAAAAAAAAAAAAATCAGTAATTTTAATATCCCCAAAGTAATTGAATAAGTTTTCTATAATCGGGCTTTAAGAGAAATTTGTTTCTCTCATAAAATGAAAACCAAAATCTATGCTGTACTATCTACTAATCAGTAAGCTAGACATTTCAAAAGGAGATTCTATCTTGATCAGTGTAAAGCAGTGAATATAATTATATAACATTTGAAGAAAATCTAGTAGGTACGTAAAGCAAACATGTGTCATAGGCGGTAAGGATTCAAATCAACAAAGGAATGGAAGATTACTAACATTTGAGCAAGGCTTCATGTATAATCATTTGATTCTTTCAGTGAGTTCTGATTCAACAAGAAAGAAAAAAATAATGATATTGAAATATCATTTGAATGGGATAACAACACCATTTTGACTCTGAAAAAGATGACATAAAATTATGTTCTACATGCACAGAAGAGATGAAATCTCTGTCAGTCTTGAACTACAATATTATATTAATATGTTTTTTTTTTCAAGAAGTTGTTCTGAGTTATTCGAGTTGTGTCTGAAGTAAAACTGGGATATAGAGCGCTAGCTTAAGTTACATAGATATACCACTAGTGCATCAAGACATAACTTGAGTTGCAAAATCTGCAAACAGTTACCAACAAGTAGATAACAAACATTAAGGAGGGCAATGACAATTTATGATTTCTAAGAACAAAGTACTCATCAATGTAAAAAATAATACAAATGTCTTTTAATGAGGGCAAGATGTCATGATTATACTTTCTAAAGCCTTAACTGACTCATGGTAATATATGAAACTCTGATACATACAGGAAATTGTCTGTTTAGAGCCAGAAGGGCGCAACTCATCTACTCTAACACAGACAGTGTTTACACCCTTTCAGCTTTGAACAGAAACAAATTGTTCTTGAGACTCTTGAGGAATACACATCCTGCAATGTAAATAATATATTTCCATGTATATTTTGCCACTTGAATGGCTATTTTTTTATATTATAATTAGTTTTAATATCAACAAGATTACAATCATAATCAGTTTCTCCTTAAGTACTGTTATTATAGCTATTAATTTACACTACAAAAAACATTAATGTTGACATTTGAACACCACCTTCTTGTAGTTAAACCACATGTTGGAGTCAAGTATTTGGAGATCATATTCTCTTGCATATATTCCTCCCATCATTAGAGTATAGGAAGAATTAGTTAACTCTTCGCATGTCACTCGGGTAATCTCAATGTGCCACATTGTTTTTATGATGGGATACATATAACCAAGGCTTCATGATAAGTTATCTTAAGCTTGCCTGTCCCTCTGTTAAAATGAATATTGAAGTGTTTTCATCACCCTTCGGACTGAAAAAAAATACAGCAGGATATTGGTCTGTTTTGAACAATGGAGAGCTCTTTATATACCGGTATTTGTTCGGAAGGGGTACTTCTCTTTCTTTATGGAAACCCATCCATCTGAAGCAAGTAATCCCCAAATCCCTTTTTTATAATCCCTTAAACTTTCCCTGGCTCTATGGCATGCCCTGTAAGAAATCATCTGCAGAGGACGCCAGAGTCTTGACTCGCATCGATGCAATAATAGTGATAATATTCTGTGTTTATACAACGCTCAATACATGAAAGACGTCTCATTAGAGCGCTTTACGGATATATTATGAGCCTCGTCATTGGATTCAGCCTTGCCTACACACAATGTATGCATTCTCCAATCCCTGGGGAGCATTCCAGCCAGGCATCATTTTACAGACGCTCACAATGCTGAGAAAACTACATTACGTTCGCATTTTAACAGGTAGCCATTTAACACCTGGGTGGAGAGTGGCAAATGTAGACTAGCATAGAGTCTATACCAATACTACTCTCAGGAGATGAGTGTATACCGCTAACGGTTGATGAAACCAGACTAACATCGACCTTGGCAGATCAAAGAAAGCCAGTTTCAGGAATTTCCCCCACAAATCCCAGTTCGCTTGCATTGTCCCTTTAGAAAAGTCAAATAATGAGTCAGGTTGAAATACAACAAAAATATAAATTAATTTCAAGTTCATCTTAATAATCTCTGGCAGGAAGTATATATCACAGTATTGTCAGTTTAAAAAAACTTATAAAAGCTCATAGGAGAAACATCAGATCGCAAAACCAGCAATGATTTTACGATCCCATTTCATTGCTACATACATGTACAAGTATATTCTTAGTGGCCTATCAGCAATATCAAGAGATTGTATAAATATTGACTCTTTGTCTGTATAATGTCAACATATGACATACTCAGTGTCTTGATTGATTACAAAACTAACAAGACAGATACATGTACATATTAGATGATCTATTCTGATATCAATGATCTGTCCCCACTGCAACTCATAATTATTCTTATACAGAGCGTCCCCCCCAAAAACTATACACTTTTGAAATGGCTGCCGAATAAAAAAATATATGATTCTGGGGAAAAAGTTTTAGATGAATGGAAAGCTCATAAACTCAACTTTCATTTTACACCAAAAAGTCTGAAAATAATTCATGCTTGGGTGAGCACTGCTCACTTTTGTAAAGGGTATGGAAATTAGGTTGCGCAGGAATTAGCCTTCCAATTTTTTGAGAGGTAAATCCTCTGGAGCTTACAAAATTGATGATTTTTTTTGGGATGCACTGTATAATACAAGTTAGCTCTAATGAGTAACTAGTTATATACTTATATAATATGAGTTAATGAGTTAGATCATTGGTTTGTTATGGGAAGCACATCATACTCCTCCTTTTGGTATATTGTGTGTTGAGAGCCAGAAGGGCATTAACTCTGTGTTTTAAGATGATGAGTTAACACCCTTCTGGCTCCCAGCATGTGTGTGTATGCAGAGGAATAGGGAGGAGGGCTGTGCTCACTGCAAGCGCAATAAAGATCCTCAGTGTGAATCACCCTATTCTCAAATAATAAGCTTATTTGCATTGTGACACTCTTTTAAATTCATGTTTGTTTGGTCATGCCAAAATGAAACATGCTGAAACCTGCTCAAGAGTATCTCGTCTTGAAAAGAAATGTATAAAAATATTAGATATTTACCTTTTTAATGTCCAATATCAATTGCAATATTACTGTATCTAGTCTCATATTGCATTGGAGTTTGCAAGTTAGCACAACACGTTCATCTATCACATTTTTGTTGACTTCTTAGCAAAAAACGTTGTTAAAACCCATGATAGAGGAACAAATGTGTAAGTCAGGAACTGGCTACCAATATTATCTTATTTTGAATGTCATAATGTAGGGACAGTAAGTGTGACTTTCTTAGAAAACAAACAAACAAGAACATTTGCTGATAATTCTCAATTTAATGATTACCAATGATGGCTAGGATATTTACTGTGTACACAGAGGGGGTGGTGGGGGGGGGGGGGGG
>BEXV01000679.1:152973-187335 GCA_003118195.1 Hemicentrotus pulcherrimus
ATCCTTCACCTGGATTGAGAGAAACAACTGCAAATAAAATGCCTTGTGATATCAGACAGTGAAAATCTGACTCTAGAGGAAGAACTGCTGAGGAGTAGAGGCCACTGTACACTCTGGTAGATACAATACTTCAGTTTGGGGCAGTTTGGGGGAAAACTACATTTAGGCCGGGATTAGGACGTTCCATAGATACAGTAAGAAACTAGATATATAATACTTGTTTGGAACTAGTATAGGTGGGCTGGTCAACTAAAATTTGAGACAAAATCGAGCAAAATAAGCGAGATACTGCTCCAAAATGATGATGATGATGATGATGATGATAATAATGGTGATGATGATCATGTGTCGATCGGAGATGATTATCATCATTATGATGATGATGATAATGATGATAATCATGATAATCATGATCATAAGCGTGATTCTGACACCTTATTGAAAAAATGAGGGATGACTGAGATACTAGTAGCAACATACTAAAAAATCAGCAAAATCCAAGCAGAAATAACGGCGTTATTGCTCACAAAAGACAGGAATGTAGAATCCAGATTTGAAAAAAAATCATCTCCCATAGGGTTGAAATTCTCAAATCCCACTTTGCAAATGAAATATGAGCATGATCCCGGCATCTGATCAAAAAATAAAGGGCACAGTTATGATACCTCATTGCCTCAGCTACAACATACTCAAAGCTCAGCGAAAAAGAAACCAAAACGGCAGAGATATTGCTCGCGAAATCAGACAAATGTTGCAAAATAACCCAATTCCATAATTAACGGTGTATGAACCGCACCTTTTGCCGCCGAAAAAATTTCAGAGTCGGGGGTGCGGTTTATAGACGGTACACCAAAAAAAAAAAAAAAGTAAACCAAAACCGGCACGAATTTGCACATATGGGACTACAAACGGTACAATTACTACATGTATACCACTATGGTACAGGACATTTCCACTCATTTTACCGACAATTTTATCTTGCATTGTTGACATGAAGACGAAAATAATCTTCCAAAAACAACATCTGTCGATAGATCTTGATCTAAGTTCGTGCCAATGCATTGCAAGAGTAAAAGAAGGGACCATTTAACAAACCTGCCGCGAAACATCCACCATGCGAAGTCACCATTTTCAATCCATTTCAATGTATACATTACAAAAAACTGCAGGGTATGTCATGGTGCGGGATGGACGAGCGGTCTAAGGCGCTGGTTTCGGGTCCCAATCTTCATGTGTCGGCAAGAGATCGAATCCCGACTTCGTCAATTTTTTTTTTTTTGAAGGCTGAAAAAGAGGGGCGCTGTTAATACACAAGGGCGGTTTATACAACGTTAATTACGGTATTTAGCGGGCTATTTGGTCGAGAAAATATCTTGAGAAAATTGGTCTTGTTTCCAAAATAGCCCGCTATTTCCTAAATAGTGGGCTAATTTGCGCCCGTCCGAAATAGTTTGTGATGAACACATTTGTCTGGTGAAGGCGCAATTTCGAGTTTCGGAAAATAGCTGTCTATTTTGAAAAATTTGGTCTGATGAAGATAGACTTACTGTGAATAGGCGAGTCTAGTTCTGGATCCTTTTAATTATTTTCATTTATTTGCAGACTATAAGCGGGATCCTTAGTGACGGCGCACTCCCGAGAACCGGTCTGGACCGGTTCTCAGGATTGCGCCATCACTCGGCTTAACACTTATAGTCGGCGAATAAAAAAAATCAATAAAAGGGTCCAGAACTAGACTATGAGGAGGCCTGCATGAAGCCTATCTACATGTATGAGCATGAAGGAAATACCAAATATCAAGTTACTTTAGAAAAACCCATATAAAACCTAGGTTTCCATTTTCTTTGGCCTTTATCAAACCGAGAGTTGTATTTGGGCAATGAATCTGCTTGAGCAGCAACCATATATAAAAACAGTAAACATACGAACGAATGAACGAACGGACCTAGATCAAGCATGACCTTCACACTGGCCATACTTCCTTTGATGACATCAGAAAGACAGGGATTGTCAAAACAAATGTCTAGGCCTACATGTACATGTATGACGATGTATACAGAAAGGTCATCAAACTATTTGTCAAATGCAATATGTAGAATGGCTTGCATTGGGAAAGTCAAGTTCATGGGAAATTTGTACAGACTTTTATCGAGTTCATCAATATTAGCCTAAGGGGTAAAATCTGTCCTGCTTATAAAATGAGGCAATTTCATTTGGATATTACATAGTATTACATTATCTCTTGTATATGAGTGTTTGTACAAATAAAGCCAAATACAAATAAAGTCAAAAATCATGTACATGTACAATGGCTTCATGGAAAGTGAACATTTTTGTACAATGTACATGTTTAAGTCTAGCTGTTTTTCAAAATTTGCAATAAGCTAAGCTGGACATACATGTACAGTATGATATATTCTTTTAAAACAATTCTCTTTTATACTTTAATTGGAATAGAAGTACAGGTGAGAAATCAAATTTAAAGAAACAAACACTGTTCATTTTTTTCTTCATCTGTTCATTTTCTCCTGCCATCACAAAACATATGACATCTAAAAGCCAGAATCAAGCTACATGTACACTATACATGTACGTAAACATCACAGTGCAATCCATATTCTCATCAATTGTGTAAATTGTTAACTTTTGGGGATGTAATTCATCTATGACAATGCAGGGACAAGTTGCTAAATTACAAATCATCAATTCCTTTATCATGTCGTCCCTGGTAGTGGCACGCATCACAGCACAAACAGTGTAATATGTCTTGTGGTAATAAATACTATTCACTCATATACATGTATGTATGGTATTCAGTGAAAAAAATACACGGGAGCACAGGCGAAAAGAGCCCCCATAAATTTTTATAGAGTTCAATGCAAAACAAATTTTAAAATGTTATTTTCAGGCAGGCAAGCTTGAAAAGTAGCCCCCGAAAAATAAATATTAATTTTTTCCCTGATGGAATCCTTTATGTACCATCGCTCTTTGGAATAATTCCCATCTACATGTATACTAGGGACAGTGGTATCTTTGTACTGTAATCATATGATAAAAGGAAATGTACAGTACAACTACATGTAGGCCTCCTAATGTCTTGAATAGACATGCAGCTCTGCAGTGCGGAACTAATATATGCACCTGCAAATCACTACCATAACATACATAAAATTACCATGCAAATGATGGAGACATTTGATTAAACTAGACACATGAATACGTTTTGTAGCTCTATTATCTAGTATTGTGATTAGCAATGCCTGCAGGTCTAAAAATACAAACAAATTGATATTGAACAGATTTTCTGAATACCGTTTCTGGTATAGAAATAAAAAATGAGAAAGAAAAAAAATTCTCCATATACTGTAGCATATATGATTATAGTCATGAATACTGCAATGTATCAAAATTCACAGCTACATGTATATATTTCCAAAATGAATTGTGCAGTGAGATAAACATGTATCTGTCATGGTCTAGTGGATATGTCAGCGGACTGTGGATGACATGGTTCGCTGCTCAAGTCATGTCGCAGCATTAATGTCTTTTAATCTACACTTGCCACTCTCCACCCAGGTGTTAAATGGGTACCCAGTAGGATACGAATGTTATTTTAAGTGGTTGGATCGGCATATGTACGCTTGTAAAATGACGCCTGGTTGGAATACTCCCCAGGGAGCGCAACTTGTACATTATCCTGTGCAGATTAGCAATTGAATCCAATGACCAGGCTAATAATAATTACAATGGAAAGCGCTTAGAATTAAATTTCAATTCAATTCAAGCTATTATATTTACTCATTGTAGCCTATAAAGGCTAAATTACTAATGAATTTACAGAATTTAGAAATTAAAAACATCATGCAAATTAAGAAGAATCATACACAATATTCTAGAAATACATATAAATACAAACGAAAGGAACTATAGAAATGTAGGGGGTATTAAGCACTACACAAATGTGACTATTATATAATCTACCAGCTCCTAAAATTCCTATAGTTTATGCTCATATTGCAATGACATGATAAAGGGTATCAACTTTGCACTAAAGATTTATGGTCCCCTAAAAATAGCTAAGTTATGAAGTTAAAGTAATTTACTACTATCCACTGGCTTAAAACGGCATTGGCATGAACATAAACATACATGTATACCTTTTATTATCATTTACTGTACACATCACTTATGAAATGATTGTACCGGGTAACTACGGTAAATTCATACACATGTACCGGTATAGCAATCATGTCATTTTTTGTTGCCGTAAAATGGAGGTAAAGAGGGACCACTAAGTTGTAAGTTTTAAGTTTATTTATTCCACATTTTACATTGAAAAACAGTTTGAATTCTTTCTATCATCAATTTGGCAACGTTTTGTAAATCCTGATGACCTCTTGATGAGTTTATACCCAAAATAGAACAAAAAAGGCAAACAATAGCAAAGGCAAACAATAACAAAGACATGTGTCACCACCCTTGGATTTTGATATTATAAAAAGTTCCCTTACTTAAAATGTGCATTACTCACTCCAATACAAATCTTTTTACAGCTCAGTTTAATCAATTCATTCTATATAATTACCTGTGAGATTTGAGTATTGTTCCCTTTTATGCCTGGTAATAAGAATTGCTCATCAAAGAAATAATCAAATTATTAATACCTTAAATTAATATAAGACAGAGCAGTCGAGGGAGGTAAATACAAATCTAATCAAACAGATACAGGTAAACTGCACGTACTGTCAAATATCATGACAGCAAGCATTTGTTTGTACAGTATGTATTAATGTCATCAATCTTTTCAATGTAATATCATAATCAACAAATTGTACATACTACGACTGTGCAGATGTTTACATGAAGATTAATTCTGTTCAAAGTTCAAAATTAAAAGCAAAAATTAATTCTGAGAAAAATCACTGAAACCTCTTAGACCCTCTTAAGAAGCACTTGAGACATGTTTTGTATCTACCGGTAATTTTCCCATCGTCATACCATGCAAAAGGCTGTGAAACCAATTGTTGTGTGACAGAACTATATAAATAAACATTTTGTTTACCCATTGAGCAGACATGATCAACCCATTATCAGAGCTTCAGTTCAGTATATTAAAAAAATACACATACAGTACCCACATTCTCATTTCAATGCTGTTTTTTTACACCTGTAGTTGAATTGTGTATCTATATGTACACTAATTTTGTAATATTTTATAAATCAAATCAAACAAAATAATAATGTTTTTCAGTGTGAAAAGAAAGGTAAACCTAACAATGTACTGGGACCATTGAAATGAAATGTAAGTGTACATGTATGTCTGTCACAGTTGTGTATTCTATATACAGTACTTAGATAAATACAGAGTTAACCTTGTATAGACATATTTCGAAAAAAAAAAAAAAAATTCTGGGAAGAAACATTTAAAGGTAGAGACCAGTATTGGAAACGCCCCAATTTCAAAAAATGAAATGGAAGCTCTCATTACCAATCATGTGAAAGAATATGTTTTGACTAATACATGATAATGAAACTGCCTACGAATTCATATATTTGGTAAATTTGTTTCTCTCATGGTCTGTGAGAGATATAGGGTAGTCCCATATACATATTTCTGTGTATAGTGCTTGCAACTTAAGGAAGAATGGGCCAAATTTCTTATCATTTTGATGATTCCAGAATCTTGCAGATGCTAGATGCTAGATGATCAACCTTTTCTGATTGATTCCACAACGTTTCTTTCACAATGCAATCGCATGACCATAACTGGTCTTTTACCTTTAACCTTAGGATTAATTTACCTAGCCATGCCAAAGAAAACTTGGATTGATTTTGCATCATGTAATCCAAAATGAGAAACGGTACCTTTAATGGTATCTAGTCCACCCTGATATCAAAATGGCCTTAATAGAAGCAAACAAAATGAGAAACGGTACCTCTAATGGTATCTAGTCCACCCTGATTTCAAAATGGCCTTAATAGAAGCAAACAAAATGAGAGGAACAGTTAAGTGAAAGATTGAGCAAATTCCAATTAAAACTATGAAAGTCATTGAAATTTTGAAGGTGCAATCAATCAAACACAAATTGGCAACTCAGTGACCTATCTTGTGAGATCCCGTCCTATTTGCTCTGTACTTACATGTAACATAAAAAAATATTCACAAAAATCAGGGTTGGGCGGTAAATACCAGTGGTGGTAATTATCGCCGGTAAATACCGGTAAATACCGTCCGGTAAATAAGATAGGCGTCCGGTAAATATGGAAAAACCGGTAAATATGGAAAAACCGGGAAATATGATTTCAATTCTTTATTTATTAATAATTTTACTTGTTTTTAGCCTCAACAACTGAAAATATTGTTCTGAAATAAGTGGCAGCACAACACTCATAGTATAAACACAAATTTACACACCCAAACACATGGCATTTTGTTCATATGCTAATTAATATATATTCATGAATATGGTATTTAGCAACTGACTCAAAGGGAACCAAAATCTTCATACTACAAGTTACTTTTTTCGTAAATTTTGAGATAATTGAATAAAATCAGTGAAAATTTGAACAAAATCGGGCAAGGAATAAGGAAGTTAAAGCTTTTTGAAATGACTAGTCACTAGAGGCCTATATTCAATCTGATGACATCATTTGTGGATGACTCTCCATGCCATTTGTACATTAAATTTCATGTTTCTCATTCTTTCGTGATTGAGATAATCTAAAATGATATTCTACTTCACATGTTATGAAGTCGGATCAAGAACACAAATAAATACGATGAAAACTAAAGAATTGTGAAATTTGATGTACAAANAAAAAAAATCTATTCCGTCATCAATAACTAAGAAAGTGAAAGTTTATTAAAGGATGGACTTCCCCTTTAATCACTTCCTCAGACAACCTCATTTTGACAGAAAACATAACCTTCCCCAAGATGCGTAAAGGGCAACTTGTTCTGTCACTTCCCACAAGCATCTCTATACATCTAATTCACTAGCTGTTGCAGCTACCACAGACCCAAGTGAATTAGCGCAGGAAAATGTGCCGAAATATGACCGCGAGCAACATCTATACCAACATGATTAAAGAGGGATGTGACTTCAAATGTCACAGACATGTTTTCAAGAATCAGCCCCGTCTGCTCCTGTTTCAGTATACTTATTGCAATTTGTTTCATAATTATTTTTGACATGAATTCAATACAGAGCATAATCAACAGATATTGACCAACCGTGCCTCCAGTGTGGTTCAACTCATATGCATGATTTATTGGGTTATTTCCTAGATGCGATAATTCAGAAACGAGTTGCATGTATGGAAGTTATGCCTTAATGACGAAGGGGAGATGCATTGCATTTTTTAATGAAAGCGATGTTCAGTATATCTTTTGACCCCATGCACATGTACCGTGCATACAGGCTATTATTAGAGCAACAATGTTTGCTTGCTACATCTACATGCACATACATGCATGTACTAGCCATGTTTCAGACTAAAATATATCTTTTTTAAAGCTAGCAGGGGGCTACCTCATACACTCTACACTCTAAACATTAGCAACCTCCTGGCTCTCAACCTGATGTTACATGTATAAAAACAAACGCTAAATGAGTTTTATTATTTTTAAATTTTGCCAAGTTTCCTGCACTGAAGGTTTTTTTTTTATAACATAAGGAATATTCCCAAAGAGAACCACAATGGAGCTGAAATAATGAATATTTTAGAATAACCCTTCTCCACTTCATTTTAAGTTATGGACTATCCATAAATATCATTCAACTTCTCATAATGTTCACTGCTTTTATACATGAATGAATACAAAGTAGAAATAAAGAAAAATTATTTAGTATTATTTTCTGTACCCTCGATCTCTCACTTCTTTCTGTCATTGTCTACTCTTGCATTATGACCGTGTTCTTCTACATTTGTATCTTTGTTGTGTAAAGTATTGTCTTGTCCCTTTCTCTTCTCTGTTGGCATCCCCCTTTTCTTTCCCTTATTTTTCCCTTATTTTGTAGTTTTTTTTTTGTAGTTACAGATTAGTTAATTTAATTACTCATTATTCCTAGGTTTCATTTGAGGTGTTCACTCTTGTAAAAGCATTGCTTTTTTAGTGGACCCCTCTGTTTCTAACATGTATTTCTTAAAGGGAAAGTCCACCCTGAACTTAAGTTGTTTTTAATAAAAGCAGAACAGTTAGAGAAACATNCGTCACAAAATTAAAACTTTAAAAATTCATAACTTTTGTATCCTTTGTCGGATTTTCGTCAAACCTTCACTGATATGTTTCTCTCACTGTTCTGCTTTTATTAAAAAAAACTTAAGTTCAGGGTGGACTTTCCCTTTAAATATGTTATAAATTGCCATAATTGATTTGTAATGTTTTGTTGGAAACATGAATAAATTTGAAATCTTTTGAAACAATGTCTGCATCACCAGTTTAACAAAAAGTGAACGGATATCACCCCAACAAAACTAATCAACTTTATTCTACATAAAATGCACTTGTGTACAACAAACATGCACATCTTGTATTAAATTCTACTCTTATTTTCTTCTTGAATATTTCATGAATGCTTATAGTGCAATCATTATAATTCTCGATACCTATGAATTATTGAGAGAACATGAGACCCATAGCCGTGTGCAGATTTAAACAAAATACAAAAACAAGCCTCTGTCCCTTCCTTATCCTGAGCATAGCCAACAGCGACATTTACATTGTAGGTTATAAACCCAGAGCAGTCCAGAATTTTTATTTTCTAAAGTAATCAGTTTTCTCTCCTCAAATAGGCAACGATTAATCTAATTTTCCACCTTTTCATAGCTTGACAATAAATAAAATTGTTTATGAAATGAATCCATGTGAAAGAAAATTGCACAATTTAACAGAAATATTACCAATTTGGACACAAAAAATAGTGATTCTTTATTTTACACTGCATTGCCAAATTAAAGACCTGAATAATTAAAATTAAAAAAATTGCTCTTATTTTAGAACAGTTCATCATTGGAAATATACGGTAGACTAAAATTTTCTGTGATTTTTTTGTATTTTTCTGCTCATGTATAATGTGTAATTCCTAGCATTCTAGAATCGAGAAAAAAAGCAAAATGTCACTAAATGGTCAAACCCTGATGGACTAGTTTATGTACATTATGGTTGTGGCTTGGTAAACCCAGTTGCCCAAACAACGTTCTCGTTCATCACACTGATTCCCCCTTCGCACATAGCCATCAACAAACGTTACAGATCCCGTCACGACTCATTGAATGCTGACGAGACCCGGAGTCACATGACCCTACCGGGCCAGACATAGGAAGTAGGTCGTCATGGCAACCGAGGGAATTGGAAGATGTCATTCTCCCTAGGCCATTACTCTCCAATTTCATCCGGGAGGTACGGTAAAGGGGAGGGGAACTGGGTTCAGTCTTGTTGACATGCACAGGATTGAGAATGTCACTCATTATCAAGAAGGAGATCTATGCCAGTGTGAAATTAGCAATGTAATGTGCACTCTGTACTTAAGGTAAAGACCAGTATTGGAAACGCCCCAATTTCAAAAAATGAAATGGAAGCTCTTTTTACCAATAATGTGAAAGAATATGTTTTGACTAATACATGATGATAAAAAATTTGCCGGGAAACTGCCTACTAATTGATATATTTGGTAAATTAGTTTATCTATGGTCTGTGAGAAATAAACGCACGTTTCGCGCCGCGCATGTGTGCGTATAGTCCCATATACATCTTTCTGTGTAACGTGCTTGTAATTTTACAAATACTGGGCCAAATTTCTTATCATTTTGATGATTCCAGAACCTTGCAGTACACACCAATACTTATATGCTAGATCATCAACCTTTTCTTATCAATTTCACAACATTTCTTTCACAATGCAATCGCTTGACCATAACTGGTCTTTAGCTTTAAAGGTAGCTAGCAATCATATACATGGGAGCGAGAGCAGTTTAGCTCTGGAAAGCTTGTTAGGAGCTCTGGTTAAATTAAATCATAGCAGATGTAATCATATTGTCAGATCTACAATGAAAATCATAAAAAGTTCCGCTGACCAAAACGTTAGACTGGACAACCTTACAATAACAAAATAGTCTTCACATAGAGAGACAAACATTTACAGAGAAAACAAAAATGTGACGTGGGTTTTCATTTTGAGGGGGTGTAGATAAGTAAGAGGAACACTTAATATTTTCAGTGGGACAGTAATTACATGCGCGCACCAACAAGAGGAAAAGAGAACTCGACTATAGCCAAGACATCATCAGGGTATACATGTAGAATGAATTCATGCTCAAGGGCAAGGGAGAATAGCTACTGTACTGTAGATGATGACCAAAAAAATCATATGTAATGTGTAGTATTTACACAAAGAGCGCTTCAAATAAAAACATAATTAATGCCACTGGTCTCGCTGTGTGTGCAATCGGTTCATTAGATCACTTAACCAAAATACAAATTTAAATTATTTCACAAGGAGGTTCATGTACTGTACATGTAGATGCGTTACTTGTCTTGGACAGTGTATTTATGATAAATTTTAACCCACAGAAAATTTTGGTTGCTAGCTTCTCGTAAGTGGACAAAGGATTTATCCATTCGGTATGTCAATCAATCATGACAATGGCAGGCATTTTTTTTGGGCTTAGCCCACTATTTTTTTAAAATTCAGAACCCTTTAAATATACCAAAAGAATGAAAGAAGAGGCAGAAAGAGCACAAATTTCTGCACAACCTGAGCAATTTGTTAATGTGTTATCAAATGACCAGAAATCTAAAAAAGGAAAAGAACATTTAAAAAAATCCTTGGCAACATTTCAACAAGCACAAGAACCACTAAATCAACAAAATTACTTATCGTCTATATGTACATCTATGAGATACATGACTTCTTATTAGAAAAATGAAAACTACCAAGAAAAGAAAAGACCCTCATTGCCAATTTGAAGAAGAAAGGCTAGTTGATTCAACCTTTACCTTACTAATTATCGTCCCAAATAAGAAAATATGTAGCGAACTGTCTAGTTGTCTGACACCTTTTCACTGAAGTCTTTATAATGGCTATCAGACCAAGATATGAACTCACTTTAAGCTTATTCTCAACAGCAATATATCTTCATTTTACTTTGGTTCTCCTCTTTATTTGTTCAATGAAAGAGAAAATAACCACACGTTATCAGCACTTTTTTCAGCAGGTAACCTTTCCAGAGTTGCAATCTTCCTTCAAACCCCTCAAGTCATGTTCATCAACCAAACTACACAACGGATCTCTACATTTCTCTACTGGTTCAGTATTTTCCAATTGGTGCTACAGTGAGCAAGCATAACCACTAGACAGAAATATGGCAAAGTATTCATGTGAGAAATAGAAATGCTGTCAATCATCACCACCACCCTATCACTTGACCAAGCTATCAAACAGAAGTACAGATGTGTAATTAGCGGTGGAATTACCGATAAGCACTGAACAAAGTACTTGAAGGTTTATGCAACAACAAATTTCCTGCTCATTTATGGAAGTGTTTTTTTGAATACCTTTCTTAAGTAAAGAAGCCATCATGAAAACTACTGCCCCTATCTCTTAAAAACAAACATCATCTTGTCGTTCTGCCTCCTCCTCCTCCTTCACTTCAGTCCTATATGGATTGACTGGACTTCCATTTTAATAGCCAACTGAAGGACCATTCCCATCTCGTTTCCATGGAAACAACGACGAGTGACGTAAGAACATGTATGTCACTAGAAAGGTCTCCTTCTCCCCTCCATCCATTGAAGTTATTTGCTGTACTTTTAATAAGCTTTGTGGACAACTGGAAATGGAGGAACAGAGACAGGGCATATGTGTAGCTAAATACACTGAACTACAATATACATGTATCAGGAATGCCCTGCTATAGCACCCTAGTTCAAGGCATAGTATATTAGTGAGCTAATCACCAAATAAATTATTCAGGATTTTTTTTCATCCACTAATGGATAAAATGGGTAAGCTCTAGGACTTTGATAAGAACCTCCAAGATAGTTAACCATCAGACTCATGCATGGTGACAAAATATCAGTATTGAACTAAAAGCTTCCGTCTTGCCCTTTACAGAGATCCCCTTTGGCATATCAAATCTGTGCATCCATTATTGCAACCTTAGAACGACCCCTACCCTCCCCCATGAACTCCAACTTATCCATAATGAATCTCCATGTATATTTATCTACTCCTCAATCCTATCTTTCAGAGTGATCATTTATCAATATATATTCTTTTTATTTTCAAAGGAAGTCTTCTAGTACTGTATTGGTATATGCAATGAGTGCTTTGCATAAATCTAAGAAACAAAACATAAGACACAAAATAAATCACAAAAAATGTGAAAAATACCCTACAGACAATTATCTTAAAGAAAAATGAAAAAAAGGACAATTTTAAAATGTTGAAATCAGGTTTTCACTACAGTTACATGGATATACAGTCTACAGAATGGGGAAAGGGAAGAGAACACTGTATCTAAAACAAGTTCAGCGTCGAGGCAGTGAGTAAAAAAATATATATTTGAAGACGTGCAATTTGGAGGATATTGCTGACTTGTCACAGTATTGATTTCATAGCATTCTGCAATATAATGCTTTTGGACACAAGAGGACACATCTTTCCCACAAACAGCAGTGACTGTATAATCAATTTCTGGCCTGAATACATGTAAGTGTCTGTAAAGATTATTTTATTTAGAATACATTAACAGTGTACATACATTACCACAGACAGATATGCAAATATGACTTATTTCACTTATTTGCTGAATTTGAATTTGATTTAAAGGTGATCTTTGTGGTAATGTTTAAATTTATTTGTTGTAATTTTTTAGGTTTCTTTATTGTCATTCCTCTTCACATTTCCAACACTCAAAACTGTCTGGCTACTGGCTAGTATGCTTTCTTGACATATGGTGATATTTGTGCTGTAATTGGGTGAAATATTTGTGCTGTAATTTGGTGAAGTATTTGCAATCTTCGACAAGCACTACGACAACAAAACATTTTCTAAAATTCAAACTTCTTATACAAAATATTGATGGAAATTGAAAGCTATGAATAAAGCAAATGGACAATGGGATTTAATCAAAAACTAGCAAACATCTAATGATTGCATCTACATGTACATTAACAGTAAAGCTGTAACGGTGTACATTTAAAAGATTTCTTGGTAGATTGAAGTAATTTATCTCACCTCCGCCTGGTTTGCAAAAGGGACTTGATCTAAACACAGTTGTAGAGCATCCATCATCAATGTTTTGATGGATTAATGTTTGTCTTAGAAAGACGTTTCATCTGTATACCTACATGTACATGTACAGGTGCACTCCCCCTGGCACACAGCTATGAAAAATATATGTGTATACAATGTACATGTACATGTATGTATTAAACAAGGGTTTTTCTATAAAGTAAAAGAGTTTCAAGGTATGAATTTATAACTGTTGTGAAAACGTTTTGGAAAATCTGTCCAAAAGGTGATGAAAAGCAAGATTACATTGATGGCCAAAGTATGGAATTCCTTGGAAATTTCTTTTCTTCAAAACTACGGTGGTATCCATGATTTTCAGGTTAATTATTCACTTTAAAAATAACAATGTTCATAGTTTTTCTTAAAACTTCCAGGGATGTACATGTATATTCGTAAATGTTAAATCAAACTGGTATACAATCTCAAAAATTGCCATAATTTTCTTTCTTTGAGACTGAATGGTATTCAAAGTTCAAGGGCATTTATACAATTTCAATAGCAATCTTCAGCAGTTTCTTTCTATAACCTCTGTGCATCATCAATTATCTTCCAAACCTTTGTATGGAATATGAGAAAAATCAATGATTTTTGCTTGCAGTGTAAATGTAGCTACTGTCTGTCAAACTGCAGTGTTCAACATTAAATATCCTCCTGTATTAATTGATTCATGGCATAGCCTGGCCTGTCTTTATCAGCTCGAGTTGGCCAAATAGCCTGCTTTCTTTGATTCAGGAAATTAGCCCAATCACGAAATAGCAGGCTTTTTGGCAGGTGAAGACGCAAATAGCGGCCTACTTGCTAGAGAAATCTTCCCAAGATATCTTGAGCAAGATTGCAAAATAGCCTGTTATTTGTCCAGTCCGTCTTCACCAGCCTGAAGACTTGCACTTCATATAATGCCCAAACACTGAGCAAGTTTCTTGAGCTGATGAAGGCGCGATTTGTAACTTCGGGCTAATTTCCCGGATCACAAAATAGCGGGCTATTTGGCCAACTCGAGCTGATGAGGACAGCCCTTATTTGGCAAAATTTGTCTGTAAGGTTTACATCATGAGAAAAGAAAATAAGAGCACCTGTACGTGCGCATAGAAAGGGATATGGCTATCAGTTTCCACGTGCAGAAGGTCACAATTCGCTGACACCAGACTTGGTGGAAACACCATTTATGGGTGTACGAGTTTGCACACAGCGAACCCGTGGTCCCATCAAGAAATACCCCATACTCCCTGAAGAGTCTTTGGGTCATCGAAATGTAATAATGACATTTACCATGTGGGGGATAGGTGGAAAATGCATAGCATTACATAAGTCATGTAAAAACTGAAGGCTAATCCTGTTGATTGACATCACCTGTTTATTGGGTAAACACCTGAATGGAGTCAACTTCCCCATAGGCCCGACTTCACTATCTGCCAAATATCCAGCTATTTTGAACTATCCCGATCGCAAGCTATCCAGCTATTTGTGTCTTCACTAGACCGATACGCTCATCACCAACTAGCTCAAAAAATAATATCGAGATTGACGCATGCGCACTTCAGTGACCGACTGCATGACCAGCGTGCAGATTTAAGATTTTACCCGCGCTTTGAAACTAAACAAGTAACGGCTGCGCTGTGCTAGCTGAGCGGTATGTATAGATCGCATGTGCGTGCGCTAGTACAACTAGTAAACACCAAAAACCGTAAATCGTTGTGCATGATGGGATCGGGATATTTGACTTTGTACTTCGGTCTAATGAAGACGGTCGCAAACCATCCCGATAGTTGGGAAATAGTGGGATATTTTGCAAACTAGACCGAGATATCTTGGGATATTATCCTGACCAACTATCCAGCTAAATTGCTACTTCGTTCTAATGAAGATGCAATTAGCTTGATAGTTTGCGATCGAGATAGTTCAAATAGCTGGATATTTGGCAATCTCGAGATAGTGAAGACGGGCCTCATGAGAGCCCACTACTATGCGTCTTTAAACATCAAGCTGAGGTGAACTAGACCTGTGTCACCTCAAAGAAAGTGTTTTTATGAACTTAATACACGTTACAGTGCAGTCAATCCATTAGATTATAGATAGTGTGGTATGAATTTATGGTTCCTTATATTGCCTGGAGGTGATTTTGCCACGAAAACTGAAAAGACCCTGGTTTATTCATCATAATAATGCCTGGGGCTATAAGTGATTCATAATTCACAAATGTACAGCTATGTGCTAATGATGATGGATAGTGAACTTGTACAGTGTAAACTGAACTTGACTTTCACAGCATGTTACCTCAGGGGGTGTTCTCTGAGTTCCATCAAAACAAATCCACATAAAGGAAAATATTGAAGTACATGTAGCTCCGAGGATAAATTTGGAATGGGCCCATCCCTCCCCAATTTATTTTAAACATTGCATGAACTTTAATAGGCATAGAATAAGAAACATACACACTACATTCTGCAAGACACCGCATATACTGTAGTTTGTGAAAAGATCGGGGTAAGTGGAGTTATCACAAAGATATGTGTTTCACTCCATCTTACTCACGGGACAAGATAAACTGTCGAGCAGAATTCTTTCCCGGGAGATAATTCCCCAAATAGTAAATAAAGGGAAAACTTCATCTACATGCATGAACATGTCCTTCTCAATCTGGAAGAAGTTTCCATCTGAAGCTCGTATACAAAGATGTTTTTAAATAATAAAGACTGCTCTGATAATGTTTGATAAGTATTCAGACTCTTAAAATACAAAATATAAGCACAGAGCGTGATGATATGTTCATGTACACTGTATGTAGAATACAATTAGCTATGCCTGGGAAGAACATTTGAACTTTATTAGTCATAGTTTCATTCTATATCAATATATCACTTCATAATATTTTGTAAAACTGAACATTAACTATCCTTTACTAAATATCATCATTTTTCAAAAGGATGTTTTTATTATCTTGAATTCCTATCTAAATAAATCAATTGGTACACAATTTATCTATTTTCATATTTTTCACACCTTTTTGAAATGTTTAAAGTTACCTTAAAGGCCCTTTTGCAGCCAACCTCAAATGCTGGATAACTTTGCAGGAATTATGAATATGTCATATATGTCCTATCTATGAAATTTAAACGTTAGCAGTGTCCTCATATTCAAATTATGTAAGGAAACCCGTTTACTTGCTAGACTTCACTGTCAGACACTATTGAGTGACTGACTGGCTTTTTTCTTCTTTGGTGATAACATACATGAACTGAGTTGTAAAGGGTACATGAGCATTTGTCTACATCAATAACCCAATTATTGTGATGGCCAAGATTAAACTGATTGAATCTTTGAGCAGCATAAAACGTATGACCATTCGGTACAATTGTCTGAAAATCAAGACTATTACTTTTGGGCTCTATAGCCTTAAAGTCGATTTGACAACTAATAGTCGTTATTTTCGCACTTGAAGAAATTTTCAAGCCCCACCATTTTTAGGGAAGTTCTAAATTAGTATTATCTTGCAAATGCAGTTGGAATTTAACTTTTTCATTTTTTTTGCCTGCAAATGGGACATAGTACCTTTAACAAACGTAAGCATTGCCCAGACGACCAATCTGTGAGGACAGTGACTGGTAGCACGTACCATTCTCAATCATTAGCTGGACTTGAAAGATATAGGCTTACACAGAGGCAGCTACATACACATGACCTCTAGTGCAGCTGGACTCATTACGTATGCAAAGTAAGGAAGATGAGAAGGACCTCAAAGCACTCTTGATTGATTCCCCTGACAGCATCTTCCCAATTAGAACATCTCATCTCCATACGAGCCGTTCACATCGCCATCGATCAAGGTCTTTATTTCAAAGCAAATACAAGCACATCCTAGCCCTTCCGTTATTAGCTATTAAAAGCTTGAAAGGTGTATCAGCTATATGTAAATGATACTAGTAGCAGGGATGCCAGCTAGAATGGAACTTAGGGCCCCAACATCTCCTAGAATGAGCTACTTTGTACACAAAAAAGCCTGAACTATGGTATGAAAATAACTCGCCAGGGCCTGAATTCAGATTTCTGACTGAAAACTGGCATCCCTGTAGTAGGGCATTTAATCTTGAGATCAATTATATATAATCTTTATGTTTCAAGATGCAAAATATAAAACTAATTTCTAGAAGAATATGGGTCATTCCTGTATGGCGGACTTGCAGGGGAGAGAGAAAAAGTTAAATCAGGAAGGGCGAAAAGAAGGAAAATTTCCATGGGATAGCAACAAAATAATTGCTACTGCAAATAATAATCTATAAAGCGGTAAAGATTGTTGTAAATGGGTCTGCTTCAAAACAGCAAATTTCTGAAACAACTGACACAAGAGTTCTGACTAAAATGAGCCCATATACATGTATGCATAGCAACGTCCATGCAAATTAGAGCCAGAAGGGCATTAACTTACATGTAATATTGAGGAATATCAGCCAACGCCCTTCTGGCATTCATCAGTAGATGCTGCGAAAGAAGTATTGTGGGTAGGGGCTACTGAATTTAGTCCGATGACACAGTCAGATACTGTGGCTACCCTCATTACGGATACATAGAGACATTGGAGAAGCGAAACCAGAGCTCTCATTGATTCGCCTCACAGCATCTTCTCAATGTATCATCCCATCGCCATGGGAATGCATCACTGTCCAGGGACAGATGGATGCAATTTGACCATCAGCAGAGGAGATGTCCAAAGACTTCCACAAAAAGAACCATTTGGGGAAAGGTTGGTTAACCAATTCTTAATTGGACTATGAAGTCAACATTGTTGGCAAGGTTAAGGTCTTGGGGGAGTTGGTACATGCCATATCAATTCATCATAGTCTATTTTGAGAATGAGATAGCCTGGTGTCCCAGGCAGAGTGGCGTTTTATTCTCCTTCTTCATGCTCATGAATTCAATCTATTCTGGAGAATGTACTTCAAAACAACAGTAGGAAGAGTCTAATGGAGAAGTCTCTAGAACAGACTCTGACCTTCATTTCATCAGGGGAACCAAGAAGGTATTCTGATATATCCTTGCTGGAACAAACCAATCCCTCAGAACGGTTTGTCCAAATTTCATTTGTTCAATGCTTTCATAAGAAGAGAGTATGCTTTATTCCAAAAATTAATGAAATTGAATTCATTTCTGAACTGAAGAACCATAGTTCAATTGTGCAGCAAGGGGAGCACACAAAGACAATATCTGATAAAAAAAAACCGAACAGAGCTCCTTTTATTTTTTATTAAGAGAACAAATATAATTTCTCAAAGTGGATGTACAATATCCTTTGTTTTAATACTTAATGAGAAGATAGTGGGCTATATACTCTCTTCTTTCCAATGCACAGCACAGAGATTCAAAAGATACCACCCCCATGACAGCATGCCTAGAGATACAATCAGACTGGACTCTCCTTCAATACAAAAACATAAACATAATCTCAGACTAGAAACCAATTTTCTTCACTCTAATATATAAACAAAATTTATCAAGAGAAGAACAAAACCAATCAGACTTTCCATCCAGTGAAGTGCAATTTCAATATGCTTTTAGATGTACATATTTGGATTGCCAAGCACTGTAGCACAGACGAGTAAACATGAAGGTTTGTAGAACAGTCGCAGCGCATTTAGTATCACTTCCTTACATTTCCTCTGAATTTCATTAAAGTAAATCATATTAAAGACAACTCCTCTGCTCATCCATGATGCCCTATTCATTTGGTTTACGAGCCAGAAGGTTATCTGAAAAATCATTATGAGCTATGCCCTTCTGCCTCTCAAATTTCTCAACAGACAAATTAAATAACCTTTGACCTTATCAAGATAAAACTGCAATAGAACCCTGAAGAGGATCATTTTGGTGATTGGAATTCTCTCAAGACAAGAAAGGAAAATGGAACAGGTATGAATGCTTTTGACGTAACATGAGAAATTGATTGCATAGGTAGATTTGTCTTTATCTTCTCCATCTACTTTGTTGAGAGCCAGTATGTCATTGTTTAGTTGCGGCTCTCAACAAATCTCTTCTCCAAAAGATATCAAAGATAAAGCTAAGGAGCTTAAAACAAATAAATAAAAGACAGGTAAATGTATAAACTAAATATCTACATACATCATAAAGCATACAGTGTAGCTACTAACAATTCCTGTTTTGGAGGAATGATTCCTATTTTGGGGCCTTCAAGCTATTGTTTTGACCCTAGATTCCTCTCTTTTTCTTAAATATTCTGTATAAAAAGTGTACAAAAAAGACTGTATTCCTTTTTTTGCTGTGAAAAGTTGGCAAGTATGATACAGTGCACTTTCTCTTGAGTGTCTAAAGCTGTAATTATATGCATGATACAACCAAGAGATCTGGACAAATAGAGGTGTCAGACTCTCCTGAAAGAAAGGTGATGCATTTTTTTTTAGAACAAAGCTGTTATTTTGTTAGATATGACTGACTGTGTGATAACGCTTGTTGAATCATGAGGCGTAAACATCTGTTTTCATTGATACTCAATTCTCTGTTTTGTTCTGTTTTTTTTGTGAATCAATAAAACCTTGATGAACACATGCAATACAGTGTAATTTTTTCTTTCTACACCAAAACTGGTAATATAAACCGTTTCGTCCATGCTATTGCATTTAATATCAAATAAAAAATATGCAGCATTAATCCTATATTATTATTTTTTTTTTTATTTCTGTAAGGGTTCTATAAAACTAGCTTGTTGGCAATAAATCTTCATTATTGTCATAAAACAAAAACACTACATTCTGCTTTTACTGCTGTTGATGAAATGGACATCTCTCAATAGTGAGAAGCTGAAACATTCTTATAGTAAATCTTCATATCAAACAAATTGTAAGGTTGCAAATTTGATAGAAATCTTTTTAGTGTTTTTGTTTTAAGGTAAAGAATTAATTTTTTTTTAAAGGTATGAACTGCAAATTAACTCAAAGGTCTGCAATCAATCGCAAATGACAATGGCCAATCAAGATCATTGTTGCATGCACATATTGTTCAAAAGGCTGACCAATAACCAATCAGAATTGTAGTCTTAAATTTGCAATTGATCAAAATGTGCACGGCAACAATGGCTGTTGACAATTAACTCACAAAGCATTCCAGTTTTACAATACCGGTAAACTATCATAAACTGAGCCCTCTCAACTGATTAAAGATATAATTTTTATATAAATGCTTGATTTAAAATCAAATTTTCTTCAGGAGAGATCTAGAAGCCTTTCCACCTCAAGTTATATGGTGCTAGAAGTACTGTACGTACATGTACATGTACATGCACAATGCACATATCCCTTTACATGTATTCTAGAGTTGATCATTTTATTATTATAAAAAGGAAAGAGAGAGGGATAGGGAGTCCTAGTACATGTAGGGAGACAGAGAAAGAGAGAGGGAGAGAGAGAGAGAGAGAAAGAGAGAAAAGGGGGAGGGGGATCAGCACATATTTTTTTATTGAGAAGCTCCATGCATCATACCCTCATACACAGTCAAATGAACTCCCATTCGTTTCATTCGTTGGATTTTCAATCAATTAAGAATCAACTGCATAATATACTTCTAAGTGATACCCATCAGACATCTAGGATACGTAATGCATATTGCCAATTATGGAACAGTATTCAGACATTAAAGGAGGTGAGTTGAAATTTGCAGATCTATGGCCTCAAATGCCTATTTTTAAAGCACGTATTCACTAAAGTACATGTAGACACTATGCAAAGTATGCATGTATGAAGGCACAAATTGATAGACTGAATACAAAATTACAAACAAAATATAGCCATTAATTATGTATATGGACATTACACATACATGTACATGTACAATTTACAATGTAGATACCAGGTTAAGTTAACCCGATAAAAATAATATCAATGCAAATTCTGAACATTCCATCTTTAGTTGCTGTTTTAAACCTGTTCATTTGGGCGTCAAATCCCTCCAATAATTTGATAAACATCTTTTGAGTCATTGAGTGCTGCTGAATGATGTGTTATTCAGTCAATCACTGCAACTCGCCAAATGAGTCAGTCCCCTAAAATACATTTCATGTTCAAATCAACAATAAAACAAAACATTAAAAGTAAAAATACATCTACATGTACATGTACATGTATGATGTACCTCTTAAAGGGTAATTCATGACAATGGACTTATTCACTTAATATACCGGTATTTTGATAATTCAATTAATGTATGTTTCTCTCAATAGCACCAGACTACCAGCCATTGCATTTACCTGCTATGAATAATTTGTCGCCCCGCTGGCAGAATGGCATTAGAACGCAAGCGACTCAAAAACTACTATTTGAATTATTCACATTTAAAGATTTGTTTTATATTTAAACTGCTTTCCGTCCCGTAAATTGGTTTAAAACTTAAAAAACTAATACCGGTAGAAATGTTATAGAAGAACACGGCCACAATTTTTTCTCAGAAATAAGTCATTTTTATAAAAATTTAAGGTGATTTAGTGCTAACACCCTTCTGCTTTATAGAGTTTCATTTTTGAAAGGAAATTTGAGCTAACGGCCGAATTGTATATGTAGTTGTTGCAATGTCAGACAAGCCTCTGACAATATTCAAATCACAATAGTTTCAGCAGACTCATGTAAATGTACATATCCTCATGTACAATCTCTGTCAGCCCTTCAACGTTCCATTTACATATTCTCTACTTGCCACCCTAGCCATGGTAAAGACAATACAATATTTCCCAAGGTTATCAAGGCCAGATCATTCGAGCTGACAAAGAAATAAAACAATAGACGTAATAGGACAAATCAATATCCAGTTTTCATACCTTTCTCCACCACGGCCCATCCCAGCTAGAGTATTTTCGCATCTAATATGAATATTATTCAAGGCAGCAATGGCAGCTGTATAGTTGTAGGGCATGTTCAAGATATGTACATCAATATGCATAATTATTTGTATTCAACTATTATACAGCAGTGATGAAAATGTTGACATACAGTTGTACATGTATATCTACATGTACTAAACTGCTATTTTTTTATAATACTGAGTTTCTGATAATCATGACATTTAAACGATATGCATTATTTTTGTGTGTGTACAACTATTGTATAATCATGATACATGTATCCTTGTACCGGTATAACTAACCTCTATTTTTTTCTACAACTAAGTGTGTAATAATGCTGAATTACTGACAATCGTGATACTCTCAAGTCATTTTATCGGATGTTTGATAATGGTGTAAACGTCACAAATGTCCTTGTACCATGCAATACATTAAACGCTTGGAAGTGGTATAGTAATAAATGTATTAAGTTTGACCACGATAAATTATGCAGGTACAAAACTAAAATATACATGTACCTGTATATGCCCCCGCTTGAAATTTTGCTATCAGAAACATCTCCATGACCACCAAAACATTATATGTATGCTTGGGTACATGATATCAAAGCTATATGAAGGAAGAGAAAATATCATCATCATGATCACATTATCCTTACATTATGACCTGGAGACCATTCATTTAATGTGAATCAACAAGAAATTCAAGAAATCTTGAAAAAGTAAAACCAGCTAAAATTTAATACTAGGTATCGGATGAGGTGTAAAATTCATAAAGGGTTTCAATAACCTTATAGTTAATTTCATTGATCACTTTTGTATTTAATCCCTTTTGTCTCAACAATATTTTCTGCACATGATTTTGCATGTATAGCTACATGCAATCTTATTGTACATGTATAATTTAAAAAACTTACTAATATTGTTTTATTCACTCAACCTGTGCAGTGAATAAATGAAAGCATGTGAAGAAAAGATAGAAATGAAACGTTGTCCTCAAGAAAAGATCAAATCTAGCCATTCATAAGTATATTTACATACAGTGTAGCTTCCAAGTATTCAGGGTTTGATAAATCATTTCACAGGGCAGAGGGCACCATTCATATCCAAATAATGAATACTGCAGGAGGGATTCGTATAAACCCCCCAAGAATAATATTAAATCGTTTCCTTCCAATTCACTGCAGCCTCGCTATCCCTGATGCCATTTTCCTCCTGATATTCAATACATCTTAATCTATTCCCATCAATATTCAAAAGCATATTGTCTCCCTAGTAATTTGGCATTTACATTGAGTGGGGAGAGTAAAGCTTGGGAGTTTGTTTGCATTTGCAGTTGACTGGAGAAACAGGAGCCTTGATAACAACCAAGGCTCTCCGCTTCGTGCTGCATAATGTAGAATAAATTGGAACCTGGTAGAAAAAATGCTTGGGCAGCGAAGGTTTACACCACGTTTTAGACAAAACATATGCTTTCCATTTTGAGTAATTGAATGAATGATGTCCCATAAAACCAACTTTTATAACAAACGCTTCAAATGTATATTATTAATTTTCATCGAGTATAGGGATCTACATTATTAAAATAAAAGATTAAAGGAGAAACCTACATTGTCATTAAATTAGTTTTAATTATACTATGGAATTATGAGAGAATCAGATTAGTGACATTTTGAAGGAAATCTGATATAAAATGTAAAGTCATGAATTTTTAAAATTGTGGCTGATCAAACACCAATTGGCCACTCTATAAACTTGCATTCTTAAAACCATCTCTCAAATTTGCTTGTAATGGTTGTAATTGGTTGCTGCTTTAATAATGGACAGTACAAATATATGAAGTAATTATACATAATATAATTTTATGATTTTTAAAAATATGGAATACGGAACAAAAGGGAGCGTTGTCCTAAAGATATATTGCTAATGTGCATAAAGTGATTGATTACAATTTTTTAGGATTTTAAAGATTTTCCTCAAACTTTCACTGATCCATCTCTTTCATTTCCTTTCAAAAAATACAAGAACCAGAAGTTCATGTTATTATGAATAATGAATTTACTTCCAAGTATGCTTTCCAAATTTCTTTTTTTTTCCATTGATGAATGCCAATATTTCACTGATCCATCTCTTTCATTTCCTTTCAAAAAATACAAGAACCAGAAGTTCATGTTATTATGAATAATGAATTTACTTCCAAGTATGCTTTCCAAATTTCNACTAATTTGCATGCATTACTTGTATATTATCCTAAATAATATATGCTTGCAAAGAACACACATAGCTTAAATACCATATCCGAACTGAAAAATGAAATGGATGAATTATACATCAACGGAAAGCTTAAAGCCATTGATTAAAAAAGTATCAATTATATGCCATTTTAGTGTCTGTCAGAGGAGTGTAAGCTCTCTGAAAACTCAAAATCTAAAGCTTTGAAAATCGGAAGTTGTCAACCTAAAAATTTTCTATCAACTTGATGACATCATCTTATGTCGAGTACCAGTATGCATATTCGCATTGACTTTGCATTAATTAACCACGGCTCATCGCCTCAGCTATATAGGTGAACCGGTCTGGTCCACATGTTATGTCGTCACTGTAACTTCAGCAAATTTGACCCCTGCTGACCCATAATTGTAGGGGTGCAGAAAATGAGGTTTTAATTTGCTTTTGTGCAATAATGAAAGGGTAAATACTTTTTATTCCTTTACATGTTTATTTGTATTTTACATTTATTCAGTTTTCCATTTATATCAAGTTTTTTTCTTAGGATAGGGTCTTTACATGTACATACTCAATGTCAGGTACATGTAAAGATGCAACTGCAAAAAACAATAACAACCTTGATTGAAATAAATTTTAAACCAACCAATACTAATATTTAACAGCTGGACCCTTTGCTTTGAGGTTGATGTACAAATGGGCGTGGATCTCGACGAGTGATCATGTGATCATTGATTAAAATCAGGTGCATAACACCAAGATCATCTGGATAGTCTTGCATCAAAGCTTTGGAATTATTTTTTTGAAGAGTGAACTTAATTAAACGCATCTCCTCTACATGTACATGTAAATGTACATTGTACATGAAGATCAAATTATGTAGTTTCTTTTGAAAACTACATCTCTCTCCCTCTTTAAATTATAAATGTGCAACCAAATATTTTGCCAGGGTTTCCACAATATAAATCAACAAGTTTCCTTTAGAAACTGTAAGCTTCGTACATGTAGGTACAAATGTACATGAGCATAGTTTTCATTTTGGGGGAAGGAAATGGTCCATGGAATGTTAGAGAGCAAGATGAGAATCTGTTTGCAAACATCACAATTGATGTACATGTGTATGTACATCTATGGAAAAAGGTTACATTACCAAAAAAATTATGGGAGAGAAAAAAGCCAACTCAAACAATGCCAAACAGAAAGAAAAATAAATGGAATAAATACAAAAACTAACTGCTGTGCACAATTAGAAACAAACAAATAATAACGAAATGAGTTTAATAAAAAAGAATTCTGATTGTCTAAAACTCCAGAATAGGGCCTCTATAATTTTTCAGGGAACAGTCACCATAAAGAAAGCAACCTGCCATGGTGATCAGTGAGAAAACAAAATAGAAATGGAATAAATTCATGTGCTGCAGCACGCTAATGGTGGGCTGCCTTACATGACGTTACATGTAATTACACTTCTATTTTGTCATTTTTATTCTCTTGGCGAGTTTAGACATTCATACATGTATATTTTGCACAGTATTGAAGATTTTCAGTTTTCAGGTCGGTAAGAATATTTTTGTACAATGAATAGAAAATTTATAACATTGTGTTACATTTCAACTATACTGGAGAATATTTGACAGATACCTAAACATACCAAGCACAATACAGAATTCAAGTTTTTTCCAGCTAGTGTAAAATAAGGACCATGCATTGAGTTGGCTTAATTTAACAAACTCTGTGTTTGCGCCTAAGTACTGTAGTACACTCAACTAATCGCTATCATCATAATGACCATACAGTACGGTAAGTAACTAAGTATTGAATTGGCAACATGATAACAGCTATTTTTGTGTACACTGCATGTACTTTTGTTTCCGGCAGAACCAACATTCCAAAATTGGAGCTAGTGTACTTTTGTATCCATTTTTTACCCGCAAATCCAGCGTGGTGATAGCCAACATACCAAAAATCAACTAAATCTTCATCAATTGTTAAAATAATGGTCATGATTTAAAGTCATTATGTTTCTTACCTGTTTTGTGTCAAATTTCTTATCTCTTTTGGAGAATTTTTCAAAAATTCATTATAATATACACTTTCTCACAGGTTTCAACGCAAACTGCTGCAAAACTACAGATGAAGGGGTGCAGGCAGAGGACGGGCTAGCGTGCGTGAAGTTACCTACCATAATAATTATAGATAACAGCAACTTCACGCATGCTCGCACCTCTTCATCGGTACGATACGGTATGCAATTGTATTATAATTGTTGGTGTTGTGAGAACACCAACACCAGCCACAACAGTGAACACCAAACTTGAAATCAGGCTGGTGATGGGAATGACCTTAGGAAATATGACGTATTTCCAGTAGTCTGTGTTGAGGGCTGGTGTTGAATGTGGTCTGCTGAACAGAGTATCGCGGTTGATTTTGACAATTTATGCGTAATATTCCCAATCACCAACACCAGCCCCTAGGGATTGGGAAATTCATGACTTCAAGTTCGGTGTTGGTGTTGTACATGTATATCGCAGGTACATGTAACTATGCGGATATCTGGCACGAATCTCACGATCATGCCAAGGTAAAATCCATCATACATTTAAAACATAAGTGAATCATGGGAGCTATATATGTTTTTCAAAAGAAACAATATTTTATCTATTGATTTTTTAATATGACTTTACATTTGATATTTGAAAATGATGTTATTTATTGGATATTCTGAATGGCTTTTATCGCAAGACTTTTTGTGTGTAGTGTAGGACGTCACTCGGTGTTGAGGCTGGTGTTGAGCCATCAATAACGCGCACGTGTGCATGGTATCATCCTTCTAAACTGACCATCAGGGTTGGAGCTCGGTGTTGGAGCTCGGCTCAGCAGCCTTTCCGCGCTCTCAACACCAAACACCGTACTTGAAATGACTCACTGTGTGAGTGAGATTACGAATGCAATTTAAGTTTTATTTAGAGGTCAACTTTACTCTTAACACAGGAGTATGGGTGCCAATTTAGGCTAGGTGATTATTAATATCAATATTAAACAGTTACTTATATTACATACCTTTACAGTTTCGCCTTCTATTGTGACATTCTTCTCCCGGAAATCGACCCCAATCGTTGCCTCGGTCTTCTCGGGGAACTCCCCGCCGCAGAAACGGTAGGTGAGACATGTTTTCCCCACGTTAGAATCCCCGATGACGATGATCTTGAAAATGCGGCGATTTTTGTCGTTTGGATCAGTAGCTCCTCTACCGTTGGCTTGCTCTTTTACCGGTTCCATTTTGAGGTTTGGAACAAAATGTCAGTTATCCTGGGTACAGAATCCAAAGAAAATACAGAGAGTGGTCACGGTCACGCTGATCTTCTTGAGATTTGATATTCAAATAGTCGAAGTCGAATGTGCAATTTGTCCATGCATAGTATCCGAAATCCGAGCCGCAGCGGTGATAGATATCCGCTAAAACAGCAGTAGATGGCGACAAACTATTATGGGGTTATACTCTTTATTGATTTTGTATAAACATGTACCGGTACTTCATTTCTATTCCCCAAAACCAAAATACTAGTCACACGCGGCTGTAGTCAGTGATTCAAAAAGTGATTTTAAATGAGCATCCAGTTTTTGTGGTATGAATTGCTATCACAATTTGTCATTGCTATCATCGGCATCATAATCATCAGTATGCATCCTTGCAACCAGCTTTATCCCTCATAATCTGGAACATCACTCTGGGGGAAGTGGGGTGTGATATTCAAGATTTATAATTGCAATTTTTAATTTTAATGCCTAATTGTCATCAAATAAAATTCTTATCCTGCTTTATTTTTCATACTTTCTTGACAGCATATTTGGTCCAAAGCATGACCCTTCAAATGGTCTTTAGACTCCCCTGCTCATGATTATTGTCTTAAACTCCTCAGCATTGCTCATGCCAGTATGATCATGATATTCTTCACCATCTCAGTAATATAGTAATTGTCACCGCCCCCCCCCCTCGTCTCTATCAGCAGCATCAACATCATTGTTCTCACCATCATCACCATCATCTTCCTCGGCCTAGCTCTTCCATAGTGATTAGCATTTCCCCATCACCATCATCACCATCCCCATCATCATCATCACCAATAATTATCATCATCACTGACATCATCATCCACATTATCATCCTCATCCCATCAAAATCCTCCTCCTCATCATCATCGCCAATAATCATCACCGACAACATCATCCACCACCATCAGCATCACCACCACAACCACCCACACCACTTACACCACCACCATCATCCAATTGAACCTCTTCTGTGGGACAATTTCCTCCTTATTTTATGAACATATAATGTTGCAATATAAACATCAAATATAAACAACTATCAGAACCAGGAGTCATAAGAGCATGAGTTTCTTCTTTCTAAAAATATATTGAAATGTTGTGTAAAAAATTCAGGACTGACTTATTTGCACCAGTTTAGTAGAATCCAATTGAAAAAGAAAGAAAATGAAAACATGTTTATGCATATTGCTTATTTATTCATAACTACATAGTATCAATAGCAAGTGTACAAAGCATCTCGATGATGAATTGTACTTTATCTATCTATCAGAAGAAAGAGAAACAATAAATTTTCTTAACAAATAAGAATGAAGAGAATCTACACCATCTGACTTCATTCATATTCATACATGATACAGTCTGTTCATAGTCAGAAGGGTTTATCTCTGTGTTAAAGGAGATGAGTTAATCCCCTTTGGCTCCAAAAGTCAATATGTACCTGATGAAATCAAGATGGTTGAATCTCACGGGAAAATAAACAAAACTTAATGAGTTAAAAAAACTGATTAATATACACAAGATTCATCAAGGCTTGGACATTATTGCTAATGGATCTCTTTTTTTCACAAAAAATAACAAACACTTTGCTTGAAACTTCAAAACATATTTTGAATAACATAACTGCCAACCTTTAACGGCAAAAGTTAGGAATTTCTCAAGGCAAAACTTAGGAACGTAGTCTATTTTGTATTCTTTTCACACAAAATATATTAGGAAAAGAGAGGAATCTAGGATTCAAAACAATAGCTTGAAGGCCAAATAATAGCAATCATTCCTCCAAAATAGAAATGGTTGGCAGCTTCACAGTTCAATTGTCTGACATAAATAATTCGATTACACAAACAAACACAAGAGTGAAAATGAAATTTAAAGTTCTAAAAGGATTTGATCCTACAAGTTAAATACAACTAAATTGATCTCTATCAGTAACAAAATTGCACTCTGAAGAAATGTATACAGTTATTGCTCAAGGTGGGCTCGATTATATTTGCTATAAATATGCTTTGCATACTTTTTTTTTACAGAAAGCAACAACACAAATAATGAAAACTAAATAAGCCTTACTCTATACAAAAGCAATCCAGAGCACGGACATATTCTTTCAAAAATAAATGTAGAAACCACTTAACACAGATACGACAGATTTCACACATTTCCTTTAGTATTTCCACGGTCGTAATTTCAGGAATTACTTGATCAAGGTTATGATTACAAAAATATAGCACAACACATTTTTACAATTTCTACACATTTCTAGATATTCATCACAGGTGGGGTTCAAATTGCATCTATTCTTACGATAAGAAAACAAGATTGCATAAAATTAATACTTTAAATAAATCCAGTAAAATTAATAAAATATTACACTCAATGATTTTGAATGTGTTGCATTATGAATACCATTACTTTTATCCTTTGCATAATGACCATCATTTCAATTCATCAAACAACTATTTCCCGATAGCGTCAGCCTCTGCTGTAATGATTCTCTTGGCCTTTACATATAATGAATATCTAAAAATCAAATGATTTGTTCTCATAGTATTTTGATTAAAACTTATGACAGTGTTTGTCACAGGCATTTTAATATTTTGTTTTGTATTAATGTGTTGTGATGTGCAGGACAATATGATTGTATAATCTGATGTCACCTTGATGTGACAAACTGGGCCTGTCAGGGAGTTGAACCCAGGACCTCAAAAATGATTTACCTGCACCATAGTAGCAAATGATACAAATACAACTATCATTTTTGAGTGAATACAAACACTAGGAGTATACTTTGAATGATCTTTAATAAATTTGAAATAAAGTTATATACTTCTGTTGTCTGAAAACCAGATAGACAGTAACAAGAGGATTCAAGGCTCGCCTTTCCCAGATGTATGTCACATATCTAAATATAGAAACACAAAAACCATAATCTATAGATTCAATCGTATATCTGAATATCATGTGCTACTTCTAACATCAGAAGATATCTTTGCATGACTTATTTTAACTCCATAATACATTTGGGCATAACTTGGAATGTGATTTATTAGAGATGTTGTGAAGGTATTCACTAGATACACTTCCACACAACTGCGCCAGGAGTGTCATTTTTGACAGATATGGCGCTTTATAAATGGTCACTATTATTATTATTATTATATCAGAGGCTTTACATATCTATAACTGCAAACTAACTGGGTGATTACCCTATACATGTATGTCATCTGGGGGTTTAAGAATACAACCTTGTTGGTTTGATGGTTTGTTACCTGACTGTTATTAAAGAAAGAGTGTGTATGCTTGTAGATGTACCGGGACATAAGCAACCAGGGGATAGACTGCTTTAAGTCCTCTCCGAGGGACCTTTTAACCATTTTTTTCTTAAGGGGTAAAGGGCTCACCCAATTTTTATATAATTTGAAGGTTGTGAGCTTGTTAATGTTAAAAACATAGGGTGCTATCGTGGGCAACTGCATTTAAATGTTGTGAGCGAGTGAAGTGAACGAGCATTGTAAAAATGCAATTTTGATATAAAAAACACAACTTACTGCCAGAATGTAACAATATTCAGGCACCTCAGTATTTAAAGAGATATTTGTGCACCTCGTTGACTAATAAGGTGGGTATTCAGGCACTCCACTGCCTAAACTCATACTGTTTCTAAATGTTGCGAGCGAGCTAAGAGAGCGAGGAGAAAGGACACTTAATTTTCTTTAAAATGTTATTTCTTCATATTAAAATACATACCGGTAGCAGTTTCTAATATTTTTTCTTCACAAAATTGATTTTTCCTTCATCCAAACACAGATATTTAATTAATTTCTTTCAATATTTCCTGTGGCACCCTGGTTGAAAAACACTGCATCCCTTCATGTAATGTCCTGCTGATAGCTCGTCTTTCCTATCCCTCTCCTCAATTAAGATTGGCGCATGGCCACCAGCTGCTCTGCCAAAGCCTTGACCTCCTGTCCACGTTCCACCTTGGCCAAGAGGTCCATCGGGAGACCCTCTAGACCCATCTGTGCCCCTAGGATGGCCCCAAGCATCGCCGCACGGGAGCAGTTGTCTCCTCCGGCCAGGAGGGTCGGGCGGATGGACTCGGTGAACTTCCCTGGCTTGGCATTCAGGAGACAGTGGAGCATGCTCAAGAAGCCTCCTGGAAGGGCTGAAATCAGAAATGAAAGAAAATTATATCATGTTAACCCATTGACAAATATTTTTCTTGTATAGATCTATTATCAAATAAACATTTACTTTCCTTGTATTAAAGAGAGCTGTTGCTGAGCTAGCGCCATGAGCATCCTGGACGTTGTGTGCTCTCTAAAAGTTTACTCTATTATTATTATTATTATTATCATTATTTGCTCAACTGACAAATAAAGACTATGGATTCCCAAATCCAGACTCTCATCTACCTAAAAACATTTCGAAAACATGGAACAATTATCACACTTTCCATCAGAGAATAAACCTGTTCGGCCTCTTTCAAAAGACCCCTTAAAACATAATTCTTCCCTCAGTAACTCAATGTGATTTATCTAATTCGTGAGTCCATAATGCTTCTCTTCACATTCTGTAATACGGAAGCGCTATGGTTCTTTTTGTTTTTAGCACTCCTAAATAATTGATATCATTATTATTTGAATAAGTTTATTGCAGAAACCACCTGTTTCCCGTAGGTAATGGGTCAAATTGACCAATGCAAGAGAGAGAGAGAGAGAAAAGAAAAGTAATGGAAAAGAAGAAACCAAAGGGAGAAATAGAAGGAGAGAGAAATGCAACATGAATTATAAAAGAATGAGAGTTGCCCTTACAACATGCATATCCCAGTTTCTTAGCAGCCACATTGTGAGGGTGAACCTTCATATCCTCGGCCTTGCTGATTTCCTGGGCCACATCATTATCTACCAATCCTTTCAGGTCTCCCACGGCATTGGGGTTGGGTCCGTTCATGATCAATCCTTCAAGAAGCTTAGCACCTAGATCAGACAGCAAGAAACATTTTGTAAATTCATTGTACAGATTTTTTGCAAATATCAAAATTTGAGAAGAAAGAAATATTATTTGAATATTGAAAATATTATTACTTTTATTTACTGTTTCTGAAAAGGTACAATAATCTATTAAATTTGAATTTATATTTCATAATGCAGAAGTGAGAATCCATTTTCATGCACTAGTCTTGGGGTCCTTGCAGGAGACTGACACCCCCAAAGGTCTGTTGAACATTCAGAAAAGATCTACAAAGTCTAATGAGACAAAACATGTTGGTCTCCCATCGGCCTCTTGAGCTCTATGAAAACCGTTTTCAGAAGTCTGTAAAACTGATGCTGTTTGTCTTCTAGGCCACCAATAAAGAGTTTTTACATGCATGATGGATAAAGGAGAGAACGGGAAGTTGAGCAGTCAAATCAATCTGCACAAAGCCCTCCTGTCATGTGAAAATCTGAAATGGTTCTTAGCCAATTAAGCACCCGGTCTAGAGAGAGAGCGGAGCAATGTAATCAGCCAATCAGCGCTTTTGTCAGCTGCAAGTGTCATGCATGCACAGCAATGTTCCAATCCACAATCAAGTTGGACTGAAAAGATATTGGGATGGTCGATCGAGTGCAGGTACCGTCATGGTTCATTGCTTCCACATATTCAAGGTCTTTCCATCGTAGTGCGTTAACTCCCTAATATCATGAACAGTAGACATAAATCTTACCTGTGAGGGCATATTTGATGCAGATGGGTGTGTTCTGCACAACCTTGACCGCTTCCTCGAGCTTGGATGCCATCTGAGGGTCACCGCCATAGAGGGCGACAATGACAGCTGAATTGATCACCCCATCAGTCTGAGAAGATGAATGATAATAATCAGAATTTGTAAAGCATATACACTAATGTCTCTAATATCATCAACATCAAACAAATCAATTTGAACACAGATTCCATGGAAAAAGGAGCCAAAAATCATAAAATGAGTAATAACTGTATGTGCCACTGTGACACATTTTGTATCAAACAAAAGAGCTCAACAGGCTTTTCAAACTATTGAGAGTGAGTAAAACATATCCTTGTCCATTTTGTGTCACATCTGTAATTAGAAAATGATCTTCTCTTCAAACATTCAGTGGAATACTGTAAAAATTTGCGATGTATGTGACTGGTAGTCAAATGTGTCTGAATCATTGACCGACATTTCTTTTAGGATGGTTAAAACTGTCTAAAATCTAATCGCTAAAAAAAAGTTCTGGAAATCATGTCCATTAATTGCCCATATGCAATCAGTAATAGAGCTGAGGGGCTGAATCAAGAGAAACTGAATCAATACTTAGTCCTGTTCATTGTTCTCAATTTCAGAAATTGAAAGAAAAGCCAATAAAAAGAACACTTATATTCAAAAGAACCAACTCAATGCCTCAAGGAGGAGATGCCCAATTATCATTTTAAAATACAAATGTATTCCTTAGCAGTGAAAGAATCTCCAAACTTGTCATTTGAATATGGTACCTTCATTTATTGTGAATATAGTTAGAAGTCAGAATTTGGGTTCACTTCTTACCAAGATCTTCAGCTCCCTCCCTCCATCCCCTCGCACCCCACCCTCTGTGGGGTGCGAGGGGATGGAGGGAGGGAGCTGAAGATCTTGGTAATAAGTGAACCCAAATTCTGACTTCTAACTATATTCACA